>JBBPUK010000343.1:0-22394 GCA_038094635.1 Tylopilus cervinicoccineus
CAAGTGCTAGTATGACATGGCAGCCATAACAGAACCTTGGTAATGCAAAGCTAGCACTCATGGCTTTCCACCATGCCCATCCCTCTACCCCACAATCACTTGCAATCAACCTGCTGGACTTTCTCTAATTATTTAATAGGACTAAATTTTACATCAACCTACTAGTATAGGGCCTTTCTTTCAATGTTCTGAATATAGCCAGCATTCCATGAGCACTGATTCATCTGGGAATCTGAATCTTGGAAGGGGGGTAGTGTTATGGTTGCCACATCACACTGGCACTTGTGCTACTAAGGGATTATTTATTTCTTTTGTTTGAGTGCTTAGACACTCTCATTTTCTTTTTCTTTTGCAGCCCATATGATTAGTCATGTGATGTCACCAAGAGTGCTAGGTATTAAAGAGTCCAAAGATCACCTAGCCAGCATCTCAGATATCAAAGTCTCCTATATAGGGGCATCTGACATCCTTGGTAGAAGGTTCTGAAATCTCTATTGTACTGCTAAAGCACAGGAGCTAGATTTCTGTTTGAGCCTTTGGATAAGTTCCACTTCTTACATGCATAGCCTAGCATACCTTTTTTATTTCCACTTCTTCTATTTAATTACTGCTAGTCCAGATCTTTCTAAACTTCTTGACTTCTCTTTTTTGATAGAAGATGCCACACAGAAGGTGGCAGCACAGGATTGCTGATCACCATCACCATGAGGCAAAGATAAGGGCATAGGATTTGACCATACATGGACAATTACTATACCTATGTATCTAGTCTGTATACCAGTGGCTGTACAATTGAATACTATATAAACTCCCAGGTAGAACAGTTGGCTCCCCAGCTTGTTCTTCTGGTGTTTCTCCCTCTACCTCTTAGGCAAAGGATTAAGTGCACTATTGCAAGCTCCTTACTTCACTCTACTTCTATACACCTTGTGTGAACCTACAAACACTATGTGACACTCAAGCACATGTTACAGTGTGATGGCGTCTAATGCAAATATAATAAAACAACTGGACAGGATGGCAAATATCTTCAATGATGGGCAACTTCTCTGAGTGGACCTGTACTTGGTTGTGGTGTGGGCCGCTTGCTGGGGTCACAAGGCTTATGCCATCAGCTGTAGGGTTTGTGGCATCCTCACCCGGCCCTCTCCACACTTTCGACAGGTACCAGTGAACTTTTTGGGTTCGCGTGCAGCCACCTTTGGTGCTGCACCATTCCAGTAATTGGGTAGTATTGGGATTTGTTGTAGTGTAGTCGTAGTGGGCCTGTTGAACTGTTCGAGTAGGTGTTGCCAGCATCCAAATGCAGTCTTGATTTGGACCATAGGAATAAGGATGGAGTCTGGGATGTCAAACATGAATTGGCTTTGAGCTCTTGCATCAAGCTGTTCATCTAGTTCATTTTCCAGGTCAACGGTAATCAATCTGTTGATGTACCCTTGAAGTCCATGGGCGTCAATTCTTTATTCGACCTTCTCACGCCATATTGACCTATTTTTCCTGTCCTTTTGAAGCATTGGGATGGTCATTTTAGATGTGAGAGTGAGTGATCTGTTGGGTTACTGAGAGTCGCCAGGGCTCATAACCCATGGAATACTCAGTAAGTCACTTTATTGGAGATATAGTACTGTACCTATGGAATACTCAGTAAGTCACTAAGTAATACTAAGGTAATTAGGGTGCGATGTAACCATTGCTTATGTAAGCTGTAAATACCTTATCTAGAATATTTCCAACACCAACTTCCACACCAGATTACAGGCCATGTACTGGCATGGTGATCTTGCTTGGTGTTATGTGGGGGTCACTGATGGGGTCACCATGCCCCATGGTCACTCTAGACATATGTACCCTATATACAGCATATTTGTACATTACATTGAGTGTGTACTGTATTTCAATGATTGCCATTCCATCAAATTTAAACCAAATCCTTTGAATCTTGAACCAATGAAAAGCCAGGAGTAAGTACTTTATTTCATACAACTCATAGTGTAGGGTAAGAATTAGGGGCTATTGAGGACTATTGAATTTAATGCAAAGTATGCAAATATTAGGATAGTTTTTTGAGCCACTGTAGATGCTTTCTTTATTCTTCATCTCAATCTTATTTACTGCTTTGTTGCACTATATTTGATATGCTAATCAGATTGTCAGTCAAGATAAATCAAGTATCCAATAGAGCTCCTCAGTCTTCAATATAAAATCCCACAAGTATACATAGTATACATAACAACTCATTGGGACAGTTATTTTGACTTTGGGTTTGCATTACATACATTAGACTCTGAAATGCTTGCACTTGACTTGCTCTTGATGCATACCCCTCAGCATAGGTCCAGAGGTATGCATTATAAGTATGCATTACTGGGGAGGTCAACCTTTGACTATAACTGTTATGGTGTGACAGCACCTAACACAAATGCACTAAAACAACTAGACAGAATGGCAACTGTCTCTGACAATAGGTGGCTCCTCTGAGCAGACCTAGACCTGTGGATAGCAACATAGTCAGCATGGCTTCCGGATGGAGACTCTTCTTAGTCTCATAGATGCTAGCCTTGGCACTCCTGTGTGTGGACAACCTAGCAGTGGCATATACAACATGTGGCCCTCCTGTAAACATTTAGCAATGGCAAAGTATGATCACAAGAACAGTCCCTTTTACTGAGAGGGAAGAACTTCTAATGAGAATGTTGAGGTATCAAAGGTAGAGGGTACTCAGACAGCAGATAAGGTGATTGGCCATTCTGAGGAGGAGTTCTAGCATGTAGATTGCATAGAACAAGCTAAAGTAATAGTACATGTGAGGACCCTATTTATAGGGTAAACCAGCAGGGCATGGACCAACAGATCAAGAAAGGTAATCACTAGGAAAGGGAATGGCATCACCAGTGGTTAGAAGAGATATTCATAAAAGGAAGTCCACTAACACTATGGTACAAGAGTAAGTCATCAACATACACAATGGAGTTGTCTCTCTCTGCATGTTGGAGTGAATGCAAGATAAAAGGTGAATCATAGAAGGCATAGTTGAAAGATGAAGCAAAAGAGTGGGGGCATATGGACAAGACGGTTCAACATGTAACAATAACCATATACACATGTATATAATATATGTTAAGTGCAGTCTACTCTGGGTGACAACTTTGAAACCCTGGAGTTTAGTCAGATAGAATTTGGCTTCAGCACCTATGCTGTGCCCTTGTTATTCCTATGTCTTGGATTTCAGAGGGTCAAAGGTTAGGACTTACAGTAATTAATTGCTGAGTGTGATGAAAATTAAGTGGAGGTCAGAGGAGAGTCATCAAGACTTAAGTGGAGAGGATCAGGAGCAAAGACTGAGTTGATATCTGAACTGAAGTTATAAAGTACAAAGGAGAAGTTTACATAGAGTAAGTTCATTCTAACTCTACCATAAAATGCAACCAAGTAAAGTGAAATACACTACAATACTGTGAGACAACAAACACAACCATACACTAAATAACGAGGAAAACATGTGACAGCTACATATTACCGAGCACCCTTGTCGATCTTGGACTTCATACACATACGCAATACACACCCCAGCACCGACGGTCAGTGTAAAAGGCGACCTCCCCCCTCTGATCTTGCCTCGATCATTTTTGTGTTCGACAGACGACGGGTATTCGTTCGAAACCGCTGCGCGAGCCGGGATCCAGTAAACGTATATCGTCTTGTGTCTATCTCTTGCGCTTGCTCTTGTTCCCTGTTATAGGAGATGCCGTGGTCGGTACCACAGTTTGCACGTTCTGCGGCACATACATATATGCGCCATCCACAATCACGTCCGACTTGCGCTTCCGCCCACGCGTCCCCGCACCATTATCTACACTCGAGACGGACCCAAGCCCGCTGCCTGGAGCCCCAATGGGCACCTTGAATGCTGGTGTCCCGTGTAGCTGCGGTACGCCCCCACCCCCAACACTATCGCTCCCATCCTGCGACGCGACCTCGTCCAAGAACGCATGCAACTGCTCCGATGACGCACCCCCAATCTTGGAGTGATCCGACACCTTGGGTACGACCACCGCCGATGGGTCCAGCCTCTCGGCCAACTTGTCCAGGTCACCATCCTCCTCATTCGCGCGCGGCATGTCCATCAAGAACGCATCAAAGTCAAAGTCCTGGCCGGGACCCATATTCACGGGTGGAAACATGTCCATGTCGCCTGCAGGAGGGGGTGCAGACGTACCTCCTGCAACGCCAGTCCCTGTTATGGCGGCTTCTGCGGAAGGTAAAACCGAATCCATCGTCGCGGGATCGATACCCAAGCTCTGGATGAGCGACTGTATATTGCTTTGCAACTCGTCCACGTCGCTGTTGATCTCCGCAGTATTCTTGTACGTCTTTTGAAGTCGCTCCTCTTGCTGTTGGAGCGCGAACGGATCCGGATCTGAAGGGTCCCCGAGGAGCGACAGCGTAAACGGTGACAACGCATTGGGAGCTGCGTAGTCAAATGGCGAAGGCAATCGTTGCGACGCAGCGACGCCGGAAGGAATGTTCCCAGGGGTCGCATTGATACTAGGAGGGTACTGTGGTGGATTACCATTATACGGTGTCGGCGCGATGAGTTGCTGCTGGAGATGTGGTTGTGGTGCGGGTGAGAACACCTCGGGAGAGATGGACTGAGCCGCAAGTGCTGTAAGGAGTCTTTGCATTTGTGTTGGTGAGTTGAGAACAGAGGTCAAAGCTGCTTGTACAATCTGGTCATTGTTCGCTTGTGAAGGTGGAGAAGTGGTCGTAGGGACCGTAACCGACGTGCTATTCGATGACGAGGCGGTCGATGAAGGTTGGGTCTCTTGTCGGGCAGGACGTGATTCCGTGGAAATCGGCGTAGCCGCGTCGGTAACGCTCGGCTCAACAGAAGTAAACCTAGGCTTCGTAGACGGTTCCGAAGGCCGTGCAGAAGGCGTATCCGATGATGGAAAGAAATCTAGAGTTTGAGATCAACAGGACGCACAAGGAGATCGCTCAGATAAACTCACCTGTCGAATGTGTCGACTGTGCACTTTCCATGCTCGACCTCGACTCCTCTGCCACCTCATTCACGCCCGTTTTTTGCTCACTCCGACTATCCGCAATCATGAGCCTCTGAGGTTTCCTCGCCACCATCGGATGCGACGCATCTTCATCCTTTCCCATCTGGTTATCACCATGCCCAAACACTCCCGCCAAAAACTTCAGAATCCGATTGATGGTGTCCTGATGCTTTTTATGTCTCTCCCTCGCCGTCATCGCTTCTTGCCACAAATGCTGATTCGAGCTCTTGAGCTCGTTCAGATCTGCGGAGATGGCCGCCTGATGCCGCTTGATCGCCTGTATCCCATTCACGATCGAGTTGATGTCCAACAGCTGATTCGCCGACAACGTGCCCACTGCCACGTTATTTCCTGCCGCGTCCTTGACCGCAGCCGGCACTGCATGCACGTCCTCGCCCGTCGTTGGCTTCTTCCGCTGTATAAGACACAGCATGTCCGGCTGAGCGCGCAAAAAATGAGGGTGCTCAAAGTTCCAGAATTCCATGTCCGAGTCGGAGCGGAGGACGCCTTGTTGGAGGTGCGGGATCTTGTGGAATCCATACATGTTGAGTTGGCGGACGAAGGAGGTGAATCTGTTGTGCTTGAACCAGCGCCCGAGAACTTCGCTCGCGAAGCGCTCCTGGTCCAGGACTAGAATTATGGGAGGCGGATGTGAGTTTGACACGCATCGGGCGCGTAAGTTGAGAAGACATGCATGCCCACCAAAGAAGGAGTCGCCCGTGTCGGACCATCTTATCAGATCTTGGTTACCGGGGTCGTTGACCATCCTGTTGAATATCAAGCGAACAAAGGAGGTGAGCAAATAATCACGAAAGATTAGATGAGGGGACGTACTCGTAGAGTTTTTGGAGAAACGCGGGGACCAACTGCCTTGCGGGTCTGTTAAGGTGGGATGAGCTCCCTCTCGGCGCTATTGTGAGTGATATTTGGTGGTCAGTCGTCGTTGCCATTGTCGTAGTCGACTTTGGAACGAGCGCCGTGACCATTCATGTCTTTTTATGTGGATGCCACAGCAAGTCCAAGAAGGCAATATTTTGCAATACGAATCCTAACCCTAACCCTATCTAGGTTTGCAGGGGCATCTAGCTGACACAACAGTCAGCAAAGAGTGAGTAGAACACCGAATTACCTATAGTGAGAATAAGAGCAAGAAAGATCCTAGAGTCTTCAAAGTTGAGCTGAAATAAGAAGCAAGAATATAGAATACTACTTATCACACCCCCACTATTGTCTCCTTGATATTACTTGCTCTGGTTATATCATTCATATTGCTGTCACAATCCTCAGGTATCCACTTTCCCATGTTCTTTGTTATTGTTGTTGATACATCATTCTAAGCATGCATACTATTGGATGTCAATCATATACTGTCATCTTCATGTATCCCTTCCCACCATCAGTTCATGATGTTGCCTCCTCATCAGCACATAGTCCAGTTCATGCCATTACTGTCCCATCAATCATTGCTGCTGTAGGGCATATGGAAGCAGACTACCCAATCCACACTGGGTTTCTTCCCCTGACACAGCCTCAGGCCATATTAGTTCTAACCCTAACCCCACTGTTTCACACACTTCATCTTGTTTTGAAACTTGAACCTTGCTCATTGAAGTTACGTTCGGTGATAATTGTGACTTGGAGATTCCCTATTAGTAGATTCTCACCATCTCGTAAGTAAATGTTTGGCATAATGTTTAGCCTTTGACACCCACTATTAAATGTCAACCTTCATGTCTCAAGGTGCTCTGAGTGAGCATAGATACCATATATCTATGCACTAGTCTGACATTGTCTCTTAGATATCTCTAAGTTGATGAGAGTGGTTGCCTTCCTAGGTGCTCTTATTGTCATATCGTGTGTCGTTAAGCTCGTCCAAGGTATCAAGGTATGTTGGCACTGGACAACATGGCTTATGCCTTGGAACAAGAGGAGGCAGAGGACAAAGCACTGATAATAACAACAGGCTGTCAGTTCGCTTCCTGGTTTCCATGTTCCATTTTCGCCTGTTTCCATTCCAAGTTGCCTACTACCCGACACATGGTGGAATCCCAGTGAGCGCTTCTTAGCAAACACTCTCACACCCACCTCTTTGATACGAGTTCCCTCTAGGTTTTGTACTCATATGGAAATGGCGGAAGAATCGAAACGGTGCGTGCAACACCGTAGTTTGGAATGCTCCCTGACCTTCAATATCCTTGTACTAGTTTACAATCACTTCCGTGGTGATACAGTGTCATTTGTACCCTTCCTCTATGGAACCCCAACGATATTTACTCGATCTCTGGAAGTAGGAAGGCAGGTCCTTTCTGGAGGGATGGGCGTATTTGACAAGTCCTTAGCCTTCGTCGGACCTTTCTCGTCAGTCTATAATGGATTTCTATTCGAGTTCAACTCATACGTTGCCGAGCAGATTTTGGGGTCCCAACATCGTCGATGCCTACGGCAATCATTGGCGAAGACACCGAAAGATTGCCAGTCCTGCGTTCAACAACGACACGTACGTATACAGTTAAATACCGAACGCTAACGGAGGGATTGAGTAACTGCCACTGGTATGAAGGTATGCTGCTGTGTGGGATGCCTCGCGCAAACTCTTTGCGGAAATGATGTCCACAGAAGGCTGGGATTCGCAAGACGTCATCGAGGTGCCTAGTATCAATACGGTCGCGATTAAGGTACTCTCTTTTGTGCGGAGTCAGCAGAATCCACACTCCCGACTAATCTGCACGCACAACCATCTTCGTGAAAGTTTTCCCTTACCATCTTCACCTCGGTTGGGTTTGGATTGCCACTGAAGTGGTCCAAGCCATCCAGTGAAGGTGAAGACCTCAATGTACAAGAAAGTCTCGACATTATCACGAAAACGTTCATGCTTTCTGCAATTGCACCATCCTGGGCATGGATGCTCCCTTTCAAATGGTCAGCTCGTCCGGGAGAGATTCAAACCTTATTTTCTGAAAACCCATGAAGGATGCAGCGCACGCGTCGAGCCTATGATACCATGCGCATATTCATGCGAACACAAGTCAACGCGATACGAAAGACAATCCGATCTGAAGCAGCTCATGGGGACAACAAGCCCCACGGCGATCTCTTATCACTCTTGATCCATGCCTCAACGGATGCAGGAGGCAAGAGAGGTCTCAGTGACGAGGAGGTGGTAAGTCGAGTTCTGGTCTAGCCTCTCCGTCAGAGGCCAGCAAGCAAGCATGGGTGGTAGGGTGACGATGAGTTATACTCCCATTGTTAGATCGGCAACGTATTCTCGTTCTTGTATGCTGGCCATGGTAAGCATAGTACCTTGGATGATCTGACTCCTTTCTGACACCTACTGTGATCTAGATACAACAGCCCATAGCTTGGCAGCGACCCTTGCATTCCTAGCCGTGAATTTCGATATTCAAGAAGAGCTTGTTGCACAAGTGCGACAGGTAACAAAAGGCAGAGATGACAATGCCCTGGTAGGTACATACACAGTTCAGTTTGTGTCTCCACTTGGTCTAATCTCGGAACACCCATAGCTTTTTGAGGATTATGGCGAACTCGACAAAGTACTCGCAGCATTCTACGAATCCATTCGTATGTTCCGTAAGTGACTTGATCAAGTTCTATGCACGACATTCTCTGAAACCAGTGGTTCATCACTAGCTCCCGGACCGCTTGTCCCCCGTGAAGCCAAGAAAGATACCGTCCTCAACATTTCCGCTACTAGTAAACCGCGAATGTTGTTCATCAAAAAGGGTACCCATGTAAGTTATCCTGGCATGACTGCAACCATCCGTTCTGATGAGTCAATCAACGTCACAAAAGGTCGTGGTTGATCTTGTTGGCATCCGTATGTGCATAACCACGACACCACACTTTTCCTTCAGACCGATCGTTCCCTCAATGATCTTTTCTAGACTACCATCCGCGATACTATTCCGACCCAGAAGTCTACCGACCTTCGCGATGGTACACCAAAAAGCATGAAGCCTCGGAAGTCAAGGAAAGTTCTGGTGACTTTACCGGGTTTAGCTTTGGTATGTGTCCAAGTGCACACGTGCTGGCAACGATCGACGTAACATCCATCCATCTATGACCAGGTCCTCGCTCTTGCATCGGTCGCAAGTACTCGTCGACGGAGGCTGTGTGTTTCCTTGCACATCTCCTGCGCGGGTGGCGCATCGAACCGTTGTTTACTGTGCGCCCGAACGGCGCGGTGGAGAGCGTGGATGAATGGCGCGAGCGCATTTTTCGGGCTGATATAAGGATTACATTGGGTATCAAGGACCATGCCGTCCGACTCGTTCGGCGCAAGTGAGAATGGGCATGGCATGGGGTTGGCGAAAATGCCTGAGGTGACGAGGACGTGTCTTGACTCGTGATGGATGCAGGTTTTTCGACAGATAGCTTTTCGGATCGTCCTATTGAAATTGCGTTTTCCTTGGCTTGCGTTCGCACTTCAATTCGAGCCTACGTGCAGCTCTGTCTTGGACTGAAGACGGCATTTCGGATTATCTGATACCCTATAGACAATGGGAGGAAGATGGTCAGTCCAAGTTCTTCTGTCCAAACATGACTTAGGATGTAGATGTGTTGTGTACAAGCTCTAGATTAGCTACCTATCGCAGACTAAATGAAATCTAAATGCCCAGGATACCCATTCATCGCCCCAACCACCGATGAACCGTCTCCGTCACTGCTGATGCTCACAGATGGGTGACGAAGGTCGATACGTGAGATTCGAGCGTGCAGCATCCACGAGGGCGCCTCATCCCCCGGATGACCCGCGCACACACATTCCCGCTCAAAATGGTCGCACAACTCGTACATCTTGGCTGGAAATTACATGATACATCCGGTGCGGCGGGTGGTCTCTTCGTTCGACCGTCGCGCATGGCTGACGAGTGAACAGTAACAGATTCTTTGCTGGCGTTCATGAGCTACACGGGACGTACTACGGGGACCGAGACAATCTTGTCGAGCATCGTCTCCCGCGTTGCGACAAGGAATCCGGACGCTGTGACCATTGCAAATGTTGATGTTACGGTGACAAGGAAAAATGAATCAGCCAAAAGGGTTCCAGGGGCTGATTGACCTTGCTCGTATCTATGCGTTCCGTCACGTTGGTACCCTACCGATACTGTTACTTCATCGTCGATATCTCGAATCTCGTGTATCGTGGACCTAGTCGAGAATCTACTTGTAGAAAGCACGAATTTGAGTCTCCACTTCCTCTGACGACAGCTTGATATCTGGGAACCAAACTGTATCAGTACCTGCAAGGTTTACCCTAAGCGCCCACACTTACACTTCTGTGGGTCTGTCAAAAACCGGAATGGACGTCAGCGCAAACATAAAAAGAAAAGGTGAGCTTTACTTTTACTAAATTCCTTATCTCTCTGCTTCTGAATAAATCGTTGCAAACTTGGCACTACGAGCTTGACGGCCTCCTCTGCAATCGCCCTCCTCCCTTCCTCTTCTTCCTCCAATACCTTCGCAACCCGATGTCTTTCCCCAACCTCGTCCAAAAGGTCGTAAAACCGCGTAAACTTTTCCTTGGTGGCCGCTTTCCATGCACTGCTGCCCACTTTTTCCTTTTCGCGATCCTCGCTCAATGTTTGCATCAGGGGCGAAAAGTTGGCATCAAAGTAGCCTGCTTTCGCGGTTCGAAACGCTGAGGTGAGCATATCCGCGGTGGGCTTGGTGACGAGTTCAGTAAGTCCCGGGTGCGTCGGTTTCAACACGAGACGGGAATAAAAATAAGAGATATTGTTGAGTAGGAATATAGACCCTATATATGCGCCCCGACGCTGCGTTCGGGACAAGGTGGTCAAGCTGTTCACAGTCGTATTCACGATATCGACTGTGAAAAAGGTTATGAGCGGTCGTGAGCGGTCGCGTACGCAGGAAAGAGTGTACAAGTGTAGTGTTGGAGGATGACTTTCTCGGTCACCTCGATCGTCGAAGCTTTTTGAGCTTTTCCAACCTGCTTACCTTCACCCATCTTCCAATTCCCATCTCCAAGTGCGAGAAGGGCTGCCCCAACCGCCCCTTGAACTTCTGGGATTCTATCCAGATATTGCACCGTCTGATACAAATCAACGAAATGGGCTCAAGACCCAGAAAGGATTCAAAATACTGACGGAGACTGTGAAGTCGGCCAGGCTCACGCCTAATTCACCACCTTTTCCAGGCCCCCCAGCAGCCAATTTTAAATCGGCCAAGAATTCCGGAAAAGTTCTCAAACATACGCTCCGGACAGAGTTCAGCCCGTCTCGCAATTCGTTGGTCTCTCTCCTCCCTTCTCCCCTCCTAGTCATGAGGGTTTCCCAACGGCTCTGGGAGGTGGAAAGAGCAGAGTAAGTAGCGAGAGCATGGAAGGTATATTTATGAAGAGAGCGTTTGATGATCGCAGTCAAGGAGGAGAGGGTATCTGTAAAGAGGGTGAGAAGGGGGTTGAGGAGGCTATCATACGTGGATTCCAAGATAGAAGGCGTAGTCATCGGTACAAGGTCTGTAAGAAGGCCATATTCGATCTACACGCCTCACAGTCAGCACCGGGCAGACTACAAAGGAACAACCTACCTCTGCGATACGAACCAAGTTCTCCACCCATGTTCCGAACTCCTTGCCTGCGATGACACCATCCAATGTTTCGGCGCGATCGACCACTCGCTTGGCATGCGTCTCTAGAGCTTTGCGATTCCACGTTCCACGCATGTCGGCGTACCCACGCTGCGCCTCCTTGAGAGTGGCAAGAATGACCTGACCAGCAGGATGGGATGGATGAGTGGAAGGTAAGGGAAGACCACGCAAGAACGCCACGAGAGGTCTGAGATGTGCGTGTAACGCTGGTGGGAATGTCACGGGTGTGAAATCAAGGCCTGCTATCGGAGGCGAGCCCGATGATCCTTCGGCAACAAGTTTTGTATACAGCTGTGTTAGCTTCTTCGCCCCGGTCTCGACGAGGCGGGCCTGTGACAATGGGTAGTAACGGTCCACTCGGTTTCGCAGCGGTGTGAGACGCCAGCCACACCTTTTCGCGGGAATCTTCCTCTGATGACTTGAACGCGATTGCCGCGTTCAAGCGCGCAAGAGTGTCTATGTACACCTCCAATTGTCCGGCCTGAGGACTAGAGAAAACTCTCGCTCACATACTGCGAATGACAACAATGAGGATGCGTACCCTCGTAGAATGAGGCCCTCTTCTTCAGCAATACCCTCGTGGCTGCTCGCCACTTCATCAATCTTCAAGAGTGCACAGTCTATATCTGCCTGCAGTATTAAGGACGACGGCTCTAAACAACTCAAAGTTCATACTGTGAGATCGGTGGTTGAGTTTCTGAGTTGCGGCATATAGTGGAAGTATTGATCTCTCCAACTTGACTAGGCGAGTGTCAAAGTTGCTCAATATTGCTACGATGAATTAGCCTTGATCAGGGCGAACGAGTAATATCGGTCGACGTACATATCATCCGTTGTGACATCAGGTGGGTCTTGTTCAAGTTCTGTTCCAGCTGAGTGTGGTGCACATCAGTCGTCAATCTTCAAGTTGAATTCGTGCTCGTGAAATACGTACCAGTTCTATCTCTGCACTTTCGTCGTCCATACTAGCACAAGACGGTACTTTGAACGATTGATAGTGGTAGTAGGAGACACAGCCACCTCGAACTTGAAGTGTGCCCCGGGAATAGGGTTAGGTCTTGTACAGACACTGCAAGGAGACGTGCGTGGGTTTAATGTTGGATGGTTGCTGGTCACTTCAAACGGGACGTCGCTAACTGCTACCAAGTTCCAGGTTATTTCGACATTGTCAACACCACGACTAGGTCTACCACTGCTTGCTTGGAGGTAAAGAAGTGATCAGAACTGCATGTCATGTGTCTGCGACTTTCATATTGCTATGGCCCGCAGCAACAGGTAAGCTTTCCCTAAGAAGACCGTCCCCACAGTAGACAGGAATACGGACTGAAAGTCGTCACCTAGACTAAGATTAAGGACACTGCTCGTCATGTCCATGACTCCACTACCCCCTATCGTGATTTCATGGCCTCCTATGTTTATTCTGGACAGTTTGCCCCTCCACCGTCACGACTTGGATAGCAAACTATGGGCTTTGTACCCGCCAAGCTAGCGACTCCCATCCGATGGCTTCTTCACCTAGCCAACAATCAATGGCCGAAAAAAGAGGGTGAGTGCCACAGCAAGTTGCTCAGCATTCTTATATAGAAGGGACTCACCATCGAACGAGATAAACCTGAATCAGACCCGCGGAAAGATATCCTCCAGCGTCTGGCGCTCTTGGAAAAGGGAGAACGAGACGACTACCGATCAGCACTCGCGTTGCAGCATGGAAGATCGTTTCCGCCACCAACCAAAGCGCAAGATGAGATGTCCAAGGCGTCTTTTTCGGAGTTGCTGTGAGATTCTGTCACGCCTTATGTACTGCGGAGCTAACGCTACAGTTGGTGTAGAGGAAAGTTTCTGGTGGCTGAGATGGCAGCCGAGCGAGCTCAGTTTGAGGCAGGGACCTCCAATTCTAACAGTATCACTCGTGACGCATGTTCTAAGGAACCAGTCAGGTGATGATGGTGTCCAAACCATCTACCAGACGACTTACTAACCAAACTCTCGCCAGCCTCGAATGTGTCGTTTGTCGTGATCTAATCGCGCCTATAGCTTGTCTCAACGCTTCTTGCGGCCATTTCATTTGCTGCCAGTGCGTAGTCGCTATGGCCGAGGTCGCCAGCAAGAACGAAGAGATCTTTCCCTTGCAATGCTGCCAACAGCAACTTCCAGTGGACGCCTTCCTCAGTTTTCTGCACGGTCCGCTGCTTGCGACCTTTTCTTCCAAGTGCGCCGAAGCAGCTACCCCTCCTGATTTTCGCGTTTACTGCCCCAACGAGCAATGTTTACGTTTCATTGGTAGACCGCCCACGTCAGCGTTGTGCGTAATGTCATGCACAAAATGCAGCACGGAGATTTGTTCGGGATGCAAGAACCCCGCGCATCCTGACGCAAGCTGCGATGACGCTGGGAGCCGCGGTGTTCGCACTCTCGCTGAGAAAAACGGCTGGAAAACATGTCCAAAGTGCAAAATGATCGTGGAGCGCTCTTCCGGTTGCTCTTTCATACGCTGCCGGTGTAAACAACATTTTTGTTATAGCTGTGGCAATAAGTGGGAACGCTGCGTCTGCTCCCGGAGATAGTTCGCATGTACGGAGGTGTTAATATAATCCGTCTTTTATCTCCTGCATATTTGGCCCCATTATTATGACGCATAGGCGCCGTTATTTGATGACCAGCTCTACTTAGATGGGTAGGCGTCATCTTGCCACAGAGTGCTCCCCGACTCGACGTCTAATCAGAATCTATTGGCCTATTGTTAATAACATGTCATCCACTGAGCTAGGAAGACAGTTGTACCATTTCGGAGCTCAATAGGGCTTGAAACGCCGGGACTCCTTCAACTTCTCTATACGTGCCTTGTCTGCCTCAAAGTTTTTTCTGAGGTCCAGCAGCGCTGGAATTGCAAAGGGGCTCAGCCACAGTGCATGACATGACACACCGGCGCACCTTTTCTCTGTTTCTCCGCCTTCTGGAAGGCATAGAACGCTTCCTTTTCCTTCGGCTTCTTCTTTTTCTTGCTCTCCGTCCGACTTGTTTTCTCGAATGCCTTGCTCGCGACACCAACGCCACCACCAAGTGTTTGTCCATACGCCCCACCCCGCGTAACGAGGGTAAAACCATCCTCATCCACAATCGCCTCTCCCTTTCGATATGCCGAAACTTGCTTCGTTTTCGCCAGATCAAACTCGAATCGCTCCATCCAGGTGTCTGCATGCGCTTTCACAACGTCTAGCGGTGGTCTTTGTGCATCATACAATGCTGCGTAGTGGGCGAGGCCACGGGGTTCCTCAGAAGATGGCCAAGGCCGCGGTTTTGTGGGTGGCACGAGCGCTTTTTCGAGCGACGAGGCGTCCAGGAAGATGACATGGGCAACGCTGCCCGATTTTCGGAACGTGCGCGTTGGGACGGCCGGGAGGGGGACGACGTTCGGAGAGGCACTCACTTTGGGTTGTCGTTGTTTTTTTGACCGCTGCTTTGGTTCTTCGCGTGATGGGGATGGAGGGGGTGATGTTTCTGTGTCCTGCTCTTCCTCTGCCTCTAGTTCCGTCTCTTTCGAGTCCCGGTTGTGCACCACTCGTTCTATCGTCCCGCAGGGCTTGAAAAATAGTGAAATTTCGCGATCTGTAGCATCGACGGGGACATTGACCAGAAAAAGAGTCCGCCCTTCTGGGTATACTATATCTTGAGACTTCGAACGGTGGGCGCGGGCATAGACGGTATGTGTCGAGTGGGAATAAGCGACCGGAATGACGGTGAATCCGGAAACGAGCTTTGGAAGAGTCTCGGACATGGGTTCTCTGTGAACCCGTAACGTTGATAGGTCGATCCGCAGGTCGTAGTAGTACTCTGTTAACGGCACTTTCAAACTCAGCCGGCCCTGGCGGTCCGCATAATTGATGGGATGCAGGGTTTATTCGACGTACTGATGGTGTGCAATACTCATACCATCGCCTCACCAACCAAATCAGAATACATGAAAACGAACATGCAGCTCACGGGTTGCGTGGCCGAGTGCCGGCGTGTGTTGGCATGAGAACCAACAGCTCCGAGCCTCGCGCACCGAAACCTGGACCACGCTTCACGCAAGCGTCTACCCAGCCAATTGTACATCCTAGTCTGAGCCAGCCTCGCAGAAGATACTCCGACCCGATCTACTTACGCGCCCAAGAGCGCGATCTAAATGATTGGCGAACCGGTCAGGATGCAGGACCGAACAGAACTACTGTATCATCTACATCGCAAATACCTCCTTGACGAGACGTTCAGCCGTCTCTGATCTGGGTTTGATAGAGCATTTAAAGGGCTCCGGGCGGCTGAGGAATGTACAAGACATGTCACTGAAACAGCCATGTAAAGGAATCAAGAATACTCGAACTGACAGAAACGTCCCTCCCACTTGCTTTAATTCAGGTGTGACCTCGACACCATTCTCTCTGCATTTATAAATGTCGAACGCAGCCAGAGATTGGGCACATATGAGCCATAGGGTCGAGTGTGCAAAGAAAAGGCCTGCACATATAGATGAATACATCACCTCGGAGCTTGACTATAACACACCTGGGCATCGGCTAGAAATAAGCTGCATAGTCAACACAATCCTCTCGGTTATCATATTTCTCCTTACCGTCGTCCAAAACCAAAGCACACATTGAAGGGATGAGGTTCCGGATGATCTCCCAAGAAACGCTCGGGTTTGAATTCCAGGGGGTCCTTGTACGTTCTCTCATCCCGGAGCATTGCCCTGTGCAAATTATGTACTTTGTGTCTCGCTTGATCGCCACTGACTTACCAGATATTTACCAGAACATAGGAATTTGCGGGAATCAGAAATCCATTATACACGTCGTCGGTTGTCGTACGTCTCAGAGCTGCATAACATCTGTCAGTAGGCAGACAACACCATTGAATTTAGAAATGAAATCAACTTATCGGGCCTGCTGTGTGCCAGCGTAAGAGCTCGGTAAACAAGGCCTCCAGGTATGGCAGAGACTGCCGGTCCGCGAAAGTTGGTAATTGGTCGGTGCCTACAACTGAGTCCAGCTCCTGCTGAGCTCTTCCCATGACACCCGGATAGAGTGTCATAGCGAGGTAGAAAGAATAAGCGAGGGCAGAGGACTGCATAAAACGGTTGAGGATGGTTATATTGTAGGAGACCAGTCACCAACCGTATCGACACCCCCTACCAGTCTGACAGGTTACCACTACGACCCCGAAATAGATGACATTATGCTTACCCCGATATAATGTTAATGTAGTCCATTTGATGTTCTCTTCCTGTTCTTCCGTGAGATGCGGCATGCTTAGCAGATGGGAAGAAAGAGAAGGTAGTGCTGTACCAGCAGCCTTGAAATCAGAGTCAGTGTATGTCAAGACGAATGACAGTGGACTCACTAGCTGAGACACTGCATAGTTGTGAGGAGTCTCCAACGCAGCCCGGGTAACCACAGCATATTCCGCGGCTGTCCTCTTGAAACCAGCACCGGGAAGCCACGATGGGATGTATTTTACTATAGAAGATGTGGGGATTTAGGAGACGTTGGTATATATTGTTCACTTACGGAAGGGTATAATATCAACATAGTTTGCGCCAGGTGTCGTCGCTTTCGATAACTGCGAGTTTGCTAATTCGGCTAACTCGACTAAGGGATCATCGCCATCCTTGGTGACATATCCATGCGATAAGCGCAATGTGATAGAACTGAAATTCCTAACCAGCATCATTAGTAGAGATACGAGAAAAGGATCTGCCCCAAGCATACTTGCGGACATGTGCCTGGAGCCCCTTCGGATCCTCGAGCACTGATCGGAGAGTTCTCCGGGTTTCAACCTCAATCATCTGGTGAAACTTTGCCACAGCAGCGTGACTACCAAGATCGTGGGCAATCCATTTTCGTTGGGTGCGAAACCGATCGGTGTAGTTGCATAGTAGCATCATCTTGCTCCATCCTGCCAGCTCCCCAGCCATGACCGAACGAGGACGGTCAGCGTAATTGAGCCCACACTTATCAAGTAGATCTGCGGCAATCTTGGCAGAACCGATGACAATGACATTAAATCCCCACAATGATCCGGAGGCGATGTCCCCTACCCGACAAATGATGAGTGACGGAACTGCACGGGGACGACACAGCTCACCATATATCTGGTTGAACTGGAGCATCTTTAGCCATGGCTTTGATCGGGGGATCTTGAAGAGGCACCAAAGACCAGAAACTCCTGGTGGCAAATTGCGCGCTCGATACCGTGCGTAAAGTTCATGGAGATAGATGCAAACGACGAGTGCTGCCAATATTTTCGCAAGCACAATACTGGCAATAACAGGCATCCTCAGGGAAGCAGGTTCTGGAAGTAATGCAGGGCCTGAAAGTCAGATCCATTCTGTATTTTATTTCGTAGTTGGCCCCAAACCACTCCGAAGTTCCCGACGCATATTCCCGGTGAATCGTGATTTTGCGCCATTGAAAGCGCCATCCAGTGATATGTAGTAGATTTTACTTACCGGCAAGACGCAAAATCACGGCGTGCCTGTTGGAATCACCACGGTGGGATGCAACCCTCCAGCTGCACTCCGAAGTCCTTGTACCTAAAACAAGGTCAGAAGAACGAAAGAAGATCTGTGCATCTATGAGAGCACATGGCCATGTATGAGAGTTCCGTCGTTCCCCAACTGTAAGCTCTCCGTTCCGATGCTCGCCATTGAGTCTGACAATTATGTCCATTGTGCATGCACCAGTCGAGGAAATTCCTATTTGACAAATCCTTGGTCGATTGAAATAGGATCCCACGACGCTGGTCGTAAGACCACCGTGTTTCAGGACTCCTGGATGCTTTTCATAACTTGCTGAAATGAACAATCACCAGATCTCAGTACCCCATAGGTCCTGTGCGTGCATCTTAATCGCGAAACAGAAGTGAAGCGATACGGAACATAAGGTACACCAAAGAGTGCGGTGGAAGCCCGGATGATCGCTGGCCAAGAAAGCAAATTCCATCACAAGAGAAGTTGTGGTGGAGCAAGTGCTTCAGTTGCGCGTGGACCTGAGGCACGGAAGTGGAGCACTTGCCAGGTGACTCACTATAATGACCTTGGCGGAGCACTGCATGTTTCGGAGGTACCATCTTGGGTGAACCAAGCCCTAGTCCATGCGCACGCATTTCTGCTCTGGTAGGGACGATCGATAATCGTGTCGATCAGCACTCATCTCTGGATGACTAGTTCATAACGTTTGCGTTCGCGAGTCTGGAATTGGCCATCCAGACTATGAAACACTTCAGGTATTGAGGGAGTTCTGGATTGTTGCGTGTGATACTATCTAGCATGGCATAGCATTGAAACTTGAGGACGGCGACATGCTCCGAGTAATGCAAAGGACTAGGTGACATGAAAACCCCGGCGACTCCCATGGTAGTGGGGGAGTGGCCCGATTGGAAGGCTCTGCCATGTTCCCTTGCAATTTTTTTTTTCTAAAGTCGGAATGGACTCAAGTGGGACTTTCAGACTTACACGAGATCCTTTTCGTCCCTGTGACTAATATTCATCCTCATTGAGACCCGGTAGCGCTAGCCAGAACATGTTGTACGTTCAAAGAGCTAGCACTGGATGTCCTCTGGGAAGAACTGAGCAACCTATTCCTCTCACGCGCTGTCTTCCTGAGGTATGCTATCCACCGGATACAAGAGTCCCATGTATTCGTTGCATCTTGTCTGGCACTCATCCAGTGTTATTCACTTGGCCGACCACTACGTCGCATCCAAATTATATGGCATATCTTTGGTATCAACTACAAGTCCTTCAGAATCTTCCCACCAATGAACCACTCTTGCCGAACCACCGCCATTTGCACTTATAGGCCAACTTGCATCCATTCGTGTTGTTCTTCCATCCACATTTGTTCCAAATCTCTCAACTCTATTATCCCCAAATTCTCAGGAGACACCATCCACGCGCATTATTTTGAAATCGTGGATGTGAATAGCCATGTACATCCATCTCGCAGGACCGTAACTCGACCTGACTTCATGCTGAACAGGACATTTCCAGACAAAATCGTCTCACCTTTTTCATTCCACCGACTTGCTCGACATGACATTACATTCGGAATCAGGCTTGGCCTCGGTTTCGTACTTCTTTCCCAAAGCCAACCATCTACCATCATGCGTGTTCGCGCTTTCATGTCAAACTACCTTTCCAAGCAGGATGTTCCCTCATTCTTGGCTAGTCTTCAGATACTTGGTAGTCGTCGCACTATTCAGACGCTGAGGTTGGTTCAAGGACTCCAACACACATGATAACGTCCTAGAGGACCCCAAGTCCGCACTCCACTTGAAGGACTAGCAGCCATGCATGGTGTCCGTCACGCCCACTCAAATATCGACTGAAACGTGCCCCTCACGGACAGCGACACTCTGACATTAGCCTCAGCATGGCCTCACTTGGAAACGCTTTTCATCAATCAGGTTTAGGCTGGAACCCGCCCGGTGGAATCGCTCTAAATGGACTGTCTTACAGCTCCTCCAGAAATGCCCGTCGTCGCGCCTAGTCGCGCCCGCCATCGACACTCGGAGTTACATTGAGCGCCCTTCATAGAAGATATCAGCAAGCCTTGCCTCGGACCGACCTCGCCTCGCAATTCTTCTATCAATGACACCGACTCGGTCATCGAAGAAGAATTCGCTCCAGCCATCGTCGCAACTTTGCCAGCATCGCACCTCGCTCGAGCCCTCTGACGAGCTGTTCGTCCAGTCGGGTAATACTAGCATCATCCAACAAAGGTGTGTACTATGCCGTTGGTGAGACGTTACCAACCGGCCCAGAACGCTGTTAGTTAATATTCTTGATCCTCTTCTCGGTCTTGCACTACGTTTCCAGTGGTCTTCTTCTCAGTGTATGAAAAATTATCAATATCATCTCGCATCGGAGTCTTCGAGTCGTTACTGGAGTGGTACATTGGCCAAAGGGAATATTGAAAACAGGCTGGACTTTCCTCGTTTCTTCTGCGGAGTACCAGCTCATTCAACCCTAGTAAGCAATGCTGACCCGCTTCCCCTTCCACTCGTCCCATTGTCTAACGACCCTCTCAACCACGAAATGCGCCACATCCTTTCTCGAAACCGTCCACCGCCCCGCGAGATCCCCTTCTTCGACCACGTAGGGCCCCCCGCTCACTGACGACGGCTCCCAGGAGTCCGCACGACAGTTCCCGTCCGTCAGCAACGCAGGCCGTACCACCACGACGCTCCTCAGCGACCCTGGCGCTGGCAAGTCCGCGCGCGTTTTCCAATCCCCGCCGAGCACCTCCGCCCCAGGGCTGTCCTCCCTCTCCCAATCCCAGCCTGCGCAATGCGCCAATACTTCCTCCGTGCCGCATTTGTCGGCATGCGGGACGGCGAGGAGGTAGCCGTAGAGTGGTTTGAGAAGGAGCGGGAGCTTATCATGGCCGATGCGCGTGAGTCCCATAGAGGAAATGGCGATAATGTTGGGGTAGGGTGTCGGGAGGGTTTCGAGGCAGTTGAGGAGGGATTGGGTCACGAGATTGGGAGGCGAGATCACGAATCCTTTCCTGAGTTCAAAGTGAGGCGCCCCGCCTGTGGGGCGGGTATGCGTGAGGTCAAACCCGTAGGGCACAGCAAACGGTTATAGCTTACCGACCGTGAAAACGAGAAAGTCGACAGGTTTGCTGTCGTCGCCCTGGGCGACGGCCCAGACACGCTTTACGTCCTCCTTGACCAGTGCATCACCTTGAACAAGCCTGGCTTTTCCAGAACGAACGTACTGTTGGACCGTTGCGTCGTTATCAAACACGCCCGGCTTTCTCAAGAGAAAGGTAACAGTTGCCCCCAAGTCTGCTCGCCGTCGTTCAGTGCACTGCAAAACACGAAGTCGCTGGCCATACCAAGAAGTCTTATGGAGGAAAAGTAGCCAATGTTTCTGGATCCCCCAATTGATAATACGTTGATGTTGTTCATGATAGTCGGTGAACAAGCTTGAATCAACCTCTTCCCTTTTATACGCGCGGAAGGTCATGCCTTACATGATCACGCCAGGTCATCATAGAATTGACCATGGTACCGATAGATGCCGCCAGTCCACAGCCTCGACGGCTGCGGCCACAGACAGGCCTCAACATTCCTCTTAGTAGCGATCAACACACATGTTGAGCCAGTGTTAATGAACTGCAAGCGGACGCATCTCGACTGCTGGGGTCAACTGAACAAGAGCCGGAACTGAATTCACTGTGGCTGCAATGCAGATGCACCGGCGGACTGCGGAGCAATGTCAACGACACTGCCATCATCACAGATAACCCTAAATCGCACTGCCAATGCACCAAGACCCGTAAGGACTGTGCCTGAACGATGATGAAAGATTGGACATACGGGGTGTGAAAGCCTCTCCCTTTGCTTTGCGAATGCTTGTAAAGTACAGCGTCCCGCTGCCTACAAT
The DNA here is from genome assembly GCA_038094635.1 of Tylopilus cervinicoccineus. Taxonomy (NCBI): domain Eukaryota; kingdom Fungi; phylum Basidiomycota; class Agaricomycetes; order Boletales; family Boletaceae; genus Tylopilus; species Tylopilus cervinicoccineus. The sequence goes on from JBBPUK010000343.1 coordinate 22,126, forward strand.
AACCTCAAACTCAGCATCCAACGAAAAAAAAAAAGCTCAGCTGACTTCGGTGGCCCTTGAGTCGAAAGCTCACGTCGACGTTCCCCTGCGGAAGATTGATCTACCAAGTAGAATGGCTTAGAATGGGCGCCCCCCCCCCCCCGCCCCCCCCCCCCCCCCCCCCCCCCCCCCCCCCCCCCCCCCCCCCCCCCCCCCCGCCCCCCCCCCCGCCCCCCCCCCCCCCCCGCCCCCCCCCCCCCCCCCCCCCCCCCCCCCCCCCCCCCCCCCCC
>JBBPUK010000345.1:0-19762 GCA_038094635.1 Tylopilus cervinicoccineus
GGTCTGCAATATGGAGCTCAGATAAGTATGTTCCGCAAAGCAGATCCATGTTTGATCGGCAGTGCACATGCTTGCATGTTTCGACATGTCACTATCATGATATGGATTGCTCTTGTTTTCAGTGTCCTTCTAGGAAGGTATGAGCTGTGAAAAAACATAAGGATCTAGGGAGCACCTCTGCATCATGAATCTAATGTCTATAGATGGGGTCTATATCAAGCTCAGATGCCAAATCAGTGATGCTGAACTCAGTGCCAAGATCCAGTGTTGTCTATATATGGGTATACATAGAGGAGGAGGGGAGGGGAGATGCAGGGACAGTGGGGGGATGCAGAGGGATGGTGGAGAGACAGAGTGGCATGAGAGGGGGGATGCTAAGGTAAGGGGGATGGGGACGTCTCCAGGGATGGAGATGCAAACTCATAAGGGTATCATATAACTCTATTTCTAGATAGAATTATATATATACTTTATACATCTTTATATTTTAATACTTAAAAAGGGGCATATAAATATATTTTATATATATACATATGTAATATATCTATGGACCACTCATATTTTTGATATTCAGTGGTTGAAATGGGATATATTTCTCATTCCACATTTCTGCACATGGTGCATCTGTGCATTTTCCATATTTGGAGATATCCACCAGCTCATCAGATGTATATATATACAGTAAGCTCAAAAAACATTGGATATTGACTATAAATGCAGTATACAAAGTCTACTGGCTTCCACTATGGGAATCTGACTTAGCTTGGGTGGAGTTATAAATAGTACTCACTCTCAGCTATGAAATTGCCTAGGTATCTACTAGAGACACCAGACCCTTTGCCCTTGTCAGCCATATAATGCCCCCTCTTCATTACTGGACTGTATCTGCTGTGGTCTATCCACCATCTTATGCCCTGCATCTCATGGATCAGGCATGCACTCAGTGCCCAAGACCCTCATTTTCATGATGTCCATGCCCCAGATCCCATCTTCTGATGACCACTACCAAGATCCACATTGGATGATTTGTGACCCTTTGCAGTTACACCCTTGTGGCCATAACACATAGTGTCTGATTTGTGAGCCATTTTCTGTTCCACCCTTGCAGCCATAACAGTATATGCCAGTAAAGGCTATTCAAGCCAAAAAATTTCATGAACTCTTTACACACTCTCATAGCATTTTCACAAGTACAGGAATGAAATTGGTCATGGGTTAACTATTACAGTATACAACCTCTACTAGTCACTAATAGCTACTTGTCACTTTCAGCCAGGATTCAGCTCTAGGAAGGGGTGATCAGGGTTCCTCTAAGAACACCGACATACAACATGTCGAAATGAGCGAGAGCTGATGAAATGATGGTTCACCAGTGGTTGATGGGATATCCGTTCTGTGGATCAAGACCAGTCACGCACGACGACGCCGGACAGGTAATTCCATCGCAGGTTCTGGCTCTAATTGCGACGTGCGCACAGGACGAACGACAAAAGGTTGTCCACGGGGGGAAGAAGTCCTAGAATGCGAACGTAAGTCACTGACAAGAGTCACGTGACTAGCGTCCATGTGGTGGACCCTGGTGTGTGCGCATGAAACATGCGACGACAGCACAACGCTGCTGGGAGGGAACTTATATCGTGCACGTGGAGTGGCGAGAATGGAGAGTTCGTGGCCATCTTCGGTAATAGGGACCTCGACGGTGGGCATATTGTGTGCACGAGTGGTTCGAAGGTCGTCCAACTCATGATCCTCACTCGTGCTTGCCTTTGAGCTTGACGAGTCTAAGGATATGCGTGCAGGCAGCACAGAAACAACCAGATTCCGTGCGGCAACAAAGGATGCAACGAGATCGGAAGATAGAACAGGTGGAGGTTCGACGGCCGGACGCAAGGTTACATCCGCACTTGGAGGCTGGGTTGGCTTGTGTCTGGCGTGATGAGTGTCGCTGCGCGGAATCAAGAGCTCAGTACGGAGTTGGATCGGGTCAGATGGCCATAGTTGGTTGACACGGCGAAGAGCAGCGATAGAAACTCCATAGCGGAGGGCAACACCAGCAAAGGAATCGCTCGGACCGACCTATGATTGAATACAAGAATAAGTTGTGCAGAAATCACATGGTAGGATGGACGAACTGTATGGATGATGGCGCCCCTGCAACCCCGAAGTTCTTGCCCAGTACTACCGGTAATCCGTTCTCCCTCTGCAGTCACGGCTGACGACCTGTCCAAATCCAGAAGGTGCGTCAACCCAGGTCGGGTCTTGCCTTCACCGCCAAGAAAAATCCCTGAAGGAATACCTGGCGAACGACGGGCTGGCGAAACGGATCGGCTCTGAAGGGGATGGTGCGCCCACTCGAAGTTGGGTGTCAGGGAGGGGAGGGTATCATGATTGTTGCTGGGTGACACTGCGGGACTGTCGTCCACAAATTGATTTTTGACGAGCAACTGATTGCACTCGTCGAGCCCGAGCATCCAGACCGCATTAGAACGTCTTCCTGTAGCCACTGACGCGAATGTGCTACTTATATAAGCATTACTCATTGCTCACCAAACCAAGCGGACATGCCTCATGCAGATTCGTCGCGCATCCCTCTAGAAATCACTTCAAAGGCCGAGTTTTGGGTCTATGTCCATGATCAGATGCAACATCTGCTGGCAGATCAAAAACACTGGGTATGACACGCTTGCTACGTCACCGTGATGGTGCCCTATCGACACGAACGCCATTTACAGGTGACAAACTTGGCTAACGCATCTTCTCTGATATACCATGCTCTCCTTGCTTTCGAACCTCATTTCGGAAGCGGCAACCGCGCCGTAAACTGGTGTGGTGAGTAACATTCTGGTCGCGCATGTTTCGTTCCTGGTCGTCATCACCCCTCAACCGGCGTTTCCACTGATACATGAAAACGCACATAAAGCGACCCTATGACCTCAGAGCTTGCTTTCTGACATCGTGATTACAGGATTCTACCTCATTTCATCCCTCTTCCCTATACCCCGTTTTGCTGGGGTGCACCCGAGAGATGACAATACACTTCTTTTGGGGCCGTTCTGTGGGAAACCAGCTTGCCAATTTGTCAACATCTCTCCAGGTCGCGCACGAGGCGTGTGTGCTGACGCATTCCTACAGCAAAAAACGATAGTCGTGCCGGATGTGGATCAGTATCCCGGTCATATTGCTTGTGATGGAGATACCCGGAGTGAGATCGTCTGTCCCCTGACTTTACGGGACGGAGAAGGCCAAGTAGTACTGGGGGTTCTGGACCTGGATTGCCGCATGTTGGGTGGGTTTGACGAACAGGACAAACTAGGCTTGGAAGCCATCATTGATTTGATTCTGAAAAGATGCAATTGGTAACACTTGAAATAGTAATCTATTGTACATTTGAAGATGCACGTCCCTTGGATGAGGAGGTCTACAAGGTGAATGCGATGGAAAGTTCCTATTGTTGCTGCTGCTGCCACGCCAAAAACTCCTCATGCAATTTCTTTTGATCCGTCCACAGTTTTAACAGCTTCTTCTCTTGATTTTTGCTTAGCTTACCGCCGTCACCATCAGCTGCAGGGATACCTTGCTCGTCCCATTGGCTGTATGTGCCCTCGGCGACGTTTGGTGGTTTAAATAGTTCACTAGGCGGCGTACGTCCTTTCTCTAATTTCACAAGACGCTTCTCTTGTTCGGCTCGCGCTAGTGCCACCTTTCTGGTTGCCTGAGCTTCGAGCTTCCGCCGCTTCTCATCGCGTGCCTGGATTAACTCTAACGGTGGGACCAATTTGACGAGGGCTCTACCATCTATGAAAAAAACATGGGAAGGGTGTAAATAAAAAAATAAGCACAAGATACCTTCTTGGTCGTCCAGCGCCACGCCCAACGGAACCAAATCTTCGTCGCGAAGGCGATCGCAGAGTTTCAAGATCTCCTTCAAGGACCCATCTCCTTTGGCAATGGCTAATTGTCGGACGCCATCCCTGAAGGAAGAAAGTGCGCGAAGATATGGAAGTAATAGTTCTTCCCGCTAGCGAAGGCACAGTTGGGATAGAAAGCTGCGAAAGCGCGAATACTTACATTGGCGGCAGTCGCATCGCTCGTAGTCTCTTGTCCCCAACCTAGATCGAGCCTCTCCCCTTCCCCTAGACCAAACATTCGCAGCATGTTCCCTACCCATCTGGCTGATTGCTCGATTAAGTAAACGTTTAGTGACTTTCCGCGGGCGTTGATGTAAACATTCGTGCGCGAGACCAAGTCGCGCAGTATTCTGAGTGCCTCTGGGGTATTGAAGGAGTCGCAAAGTGCAGAGCGGAATGCCAGCTTGCTTTCATTAAGCCTGAAATAATCTAAGACGTGATCAACGAGAATTCGAGACTATGGTTACCCATTCATGAATTCCCCCTCGGGATCTTCGTAGTGATGATATCCATCCGATTTCCCTTCGTTGGCCAACAATAGGGCTTTAACTGTCACGAAGAAGTTCTACTAGAGACATCAGATATACATGCCTATATATCAGGGCTACACTTACATTGAAAGTGGCCTCAATCGTCTTCACTTCGCCTGTCATGAGTGAGTCAGAAAAATCTACTTTTGCATTCCATAACTGCGACAAGAATGCTAGGCGAAGTTGACGCGGGGTAAACTTCTGCAAGATGTCCTGATTTCAAAATTTACTACAATGAGCAATTTGAGCGGTGAAACACCGAAAGCCTCACGTCAATGGTAATAAAGTTCTTCAACGATTTACTCATCTTAAGACCCTCGATATGCAGGTGGCCAGTATGGATGAAATAATTGACCCACGCGCTGCACTCGTGATACGCCTATATGACTTGAGAAGACATGGATAACTCGAGTCGCGGAGTCACCGGCTCACCTCAGACTGTGCCATCTCGTTATCATGATGTGGAAATGCGAGATCAATACCACCCGAATGTATGTCCATATTGTCACCAAACACTGCACTGGCCATTACCGAACATTCGATATGCCAACCAGGACGGCCTGAACCCCACGGCGACGGCCACGAAGGCTCCCCCGGCTTTGACGCTTTCCACAAAGCGAAATCCGACATGGAACGTTTGCCTGTTGTAATTGAGAGCGCACCTGTAAGGATATAAATACGATTCCTAGAATTCGTGGTGAATACATGAAGGTTGACCTTCTCCTTCAGCAAGTAATTCTCTATTTCCTTTGCTCCAAGGCTCTAACTTCGCGTAAGTATGATTCTCCGAGGAATCAAAGGCGGCAGTGTCAAAGTACACGCTGCCTTCGTGCTCATAGGCATAGCCATTTTTCATGATACGTTTCACGAACTCTACGATTTCAGGAACATACTCCGTCACGCGCGTCAGCGTATCAGGTCTAAGGACCCGCAGACGATCCATGTCCTTGAAAAACCGGTCCTCCCAGAAAGCAGCCAGAGTACGAAAAATAGTTGGATCGGACACAGTATCTTTCAACTAGGCAGATCGTAAGCTTCATAGACCGATCTGCTTGAGGGCTTATTACCTCTTTGTCGAGACATGCTGCCATTATATCCCGAGACTCGTCTAGTAGAGTTAAGGCAGATTCCCTATCTTGTTGACCTTGGCGAGCAACTGACAGTGCAGAAGCCGTACGGATCTGCGATGAATATTGAGATTATTGTTGCGCATAGAGGGGAAGACCTACAGCAGTACCAAGATTCATCTCAAACTTTTCATCGAGTCGCAAGCACTCGTTTTTTCGGACGTTGTCGTCTCGGATCGCCTTGATTTGTGGCCACAATGTATTTAAGGTCTCTGTAGTCGGCTTCATGCTTTCTGGTAGCCCTCTAGACACTTTCTCCAAGACATGCGACTCCCAGGCATCCTGTACTTTGGCAAGAAGGTCGGTCGTGAGCGACGCCGTTTGAGCGCGAAAATTCTCAAATAGATGATTTTGACGCGCTCGTAAAATAATCTGCCCTACATTAAGACGGCGAAGATGAAGGAGGGTGGGAGCATACTTTGTCATCGATGTCCGTGATATTCATCACAAAATGGACGTCATAACAAAAGTAATGCAAGAGAATCCTGCGAATAATATCTTGAGTAACATAATTTCTTTAGATCAAGCGCATGTTAGGACATATCGCTCTGACTCGATCAGACACAGCCAACCTTGCATGACCCATGTGAGAGGCGTCATATACAGTAGGCCCACAATTATACCATTTGATAAGGTGGCCGTTTTGAGGGATGAAATCTGTCTGCAGGGACGCGAAGCTGTCGGAGAGCAATGAATAAGATAGAATCCATCCATACCTTAGCCTTGGTCAAGGAATTATACACCTTCAAAACAGGCTCTTCTGTCTGGCGAGTGGGGACATTCCAAGGGGGTTGCTGTACAGACATAATTGCTTTGTTCTGGTAAGTAGAGCCCAGGCGTCTTGGGAGATATGCACGACAGAAAGTGAGTGGAGCAACACTAACTCGCCAGATCATGAAAGTCGAGATCGGAATTAGCCAAGTGTCCGACAGTCGCTGACGTAATAATTTGTCGCTGCAAAAAAAAAAAACACCCCCTGACCAGCCTGACCAGTCGATGTTAAAACTCGCTAACGTCCTCCATGTGAAAAGTGGTACATAATTAAGCTTTTCTGATTAAATTTCGTGGGTTAGTCCCAGCGGCAACCTTTGTCGGCTTTCCTGTCAATGTGGCGGACGTCGGCGTGAATCTAAAGCCAACTACCCTGCGCGGAGCTCATCCGTTTCAGGCTTAATGCATGCCACTGGACTGATAGCAGTATAGGAGGAAATCTTCTCGGCCGATGAGTCAGTAAGACAGTACAAGAGGCTGGAATCGATATGGCTAAAGGGGGGCCGCTAGTTAATATTCGCTTCCGAGTCATGAGAACAACCGTCATTGTGCCCTCGATCCTCTTTTGAACATTTGAAGTGTGTCCGCAACTTTAGCGGATTGAAGCTTGGACTCAGTTTAGCTCTAATTTGTGTTGGCGGGTAGTGAGATTTACTCATCTGCAATGTTTTACACGTCGGAAGGGGCACCCTCGCCTGTTGTATGTACTTGGAAGGCTCGGTGTGAGGACCCTAAAACTCTATTGACTATACAGCATCCACCTGCTGCGATCACTTGGTCGGTGATATATGATATCTGATCTACCAATGAGCATTTACAAAAATGCGGCTTCCCATCGACCTGTGCTTGAAGCAGGACATTCACGCAAGCGACCATCAGCCGTTTTACATCACGCTACTTAACTGTTAAAGTTAAGTGTCTCGGTATCGTCAAATGAACCTTGGTCCTGACTTTTAAGGACAAGTTGTCGTTCCTGCATTTCCCCCGCGTCTCTCACTCCACCTCGCCGACGCTCGCGAGGGCAGCGTTGGATGATTCTCACCTGTCCATACGATTTGGATACCAGGCTCATTAAATCCACCGCTTCTCATTCGCATATCTACCACGCACAGCACACTTCTGTTGCTCAACGATCAAGGATGCAACAACCTACCTGTACGAGACTTCGTGTACGGTACGCCAGTGCTCGAGTTCTTACAAAACAAAACGGATTCTAATTCCTCATCCCAGATCGCCTCAAGACGCCCAAGTCATATTTCATGCAGTAGCTGTCGGTGTGTTACCAATGGTGACCCGACGTTTGGATACAGAAGAGAGAAGGGCGATTACGTCTGGGAGCGTTTTCGTGTGGGAGGAGCGCGGGCCCAACCCAGAAGCCACAGGGGTGAGCATATGGTCAAACTGTCACCATTCAATCCTGAAATCAAATGGTCGTAGCTCGGCATCGAAAGATGGACGGATGGCAAAAGGCAAGTCAACTTATAAGCGCACAACCTGCACTTACTGGTTTGCTAAATAGATGGGGACCTAGTCGTGTCCGAGATGTGAGCTTGTGCCAGTGTTCTCCGCAGTCGCATTAACTTAGAGTTTGACAGGAATTCCTGTTTTACCAAGAGAAGGATCCAGACCCCGTCGATGTAGACCCAAACTCTGACTCGGATACTACGTTTGTTCATGATTGCTTGCTGTCTTCTAGGTGGCTCATAGTGTTACTAGCCTCGGCTCTGGGTCTCGCCCTCACAATAATGTTCGCCAAGAACCTGTACGTTCCTCGCTCGTCAAGCAAACATATTCCGTATACGTCGAGACGTCGAGGGGGCGTCGGAAGTGGCACCTCAGTACGTATATTTAGTTGAAGTGTGGTAACCTTGTGCCGACTGTGCCTTTCAGTCGCATACTTCACTGCGGACACGGCCGATGACCTGCGAACGGTTTCCGAAACTCCAGAACTTGCTCGCCTCGACGTTCCACCAGGGAGATACAGAAGCGCCCGTCATAACCAGGCTCGGCATCGTGTACACAGGGACGAACAGGGAAGTCGTGCACCGTCTCACCAACAATTTGCACCATACCCTTCGCCAACACGTTCGTTCAATCCAACTTTCCAAAGCGCAGTTCCACTTGGTGATGATGGACCTCGCGGTCTAGCGAGTCTGGAGAGAAAGGGACAGACACTCGCACCACTGGTCTATCTTCAAAATCTTCCCCCGCCACGAAGACATCCGGTGGATGAGGAGATACTCATGACCCTCTGCCCTAGCTTGACTTGATCTCCCCTTCATTTCTGATACATCTCTGGACACGTTAATAGCATGTCCGTCAATAATCATCACTATGTCATCTCCTCAGATTGGACAGTGTTACTTTCCGGGCTTTCTCTTCTTGGTGCGCTTGTATTCGGTAGATAGGATATGGAGCAATGTACGATTCTGTAGTCAATTCCGCGGTGACAGACGTATATGTACGGGCACATGGCGTGTCAGCATAGGTGACACCGCACCTCCTCGGTCATAACAGCTGGAATCAGCCGGCCAGACGATGATGTTTGCCGTTTACCATTGCCTTGGCGATCATCATGTGGGTCCCACTCCTGTCAGTCCACTTATATTTGCGATGCCCCAACTCTAGACTGAGGCTCCAGCCTCTGCACACCCGCAGAGCTGGAGCCAAATGTTTCCCGAGGCCGAGAATGCTGACTCAGTTATCCCTGGATCCATGGCCATGTTATGTGAACAATCCAAAATGTTATCAACGCCACAGGCCCACATCTCATGATCCAATAAATCTGATGCAGAACGAGTGTCCCGATCTTGGATTTGGTCAAGCAAGGAAAACAAATGTTGAGTCGCGCGATATTAAAGGTTAGGTCCCTAAGTGTTAGGATACGCAATGGAACTACCTTGCGGAAGCCGCCAATCCATATCCGGGTGGCTCTGCTCATCTAGGCGTGATGAGAAAACGCACCCCATTCTAGAACTAAGAGGCCGAGAAGGGCTTGGGAACGGACACACGTTCGAGAAGGGGACGGAGTTAGGATCCATGAAGAAATGAAAGTGAGGCACTGCAAAGAAGGAACGAAAAAAGTAATGTCCCCATTGGTGTGTCGACCTGAACGGTTAGACCATAGCTATGATACAATTTGTTGTGTAATTTTGTGATTGACCGCCATGGGAAAACAGTATTCAGATTATAAACATTGGCATGAGAAAATTTCCATCAATCGAATCAAATGGGGATAGAAATGACTAGTGGAGGAGAACGGGGTATTCATTTCCCCATGGCAAGGGATCCCTTGGTTTGAGGAGCCAGCAGAACCCCATTCGTGAAGTTCCGAGAGGCACGTGAAACAAGGGTGCACTCACACCGTTCCTTGCGGTAAAGCACAACAGTTGAGCAGGAGAGTGGGGCCATCGTGATGTGTAAAGCACATACGATAGAAGCTTTCTTTAGTAAGAGACGGAAATTTGATTGGGATTTAGCGTAGTTAGACGTTTTAACAGGAGATCTGTGAGACGGGGCCGTAGATGGAGTCTAAGAAACTGACGGCGTCTGTGTGACATGCCCATTAGCAGAGCGGCGCATCCAAAACCGGCCTCTACGAGAGCCTGCTTTCCGATAGAGGACGGCAGTATCGATTGCCATGGAGTACAAGCATTTGTGATGCGTTACGAAACGGGTTAGACTATCTGATGGTAGTAGAGAGATTCAAAAACCACTTGTATTCTCGTGTGTATGTCTAGGTTCAATGTTTTCTACCCGATTATCACGCGACTTTCCTTGGCATGTTCGGCATTTGAACGATCTACATGCTAAGGGTCAGGAGCAGGTGGGTCTGAGGATTATGAAGGCGTGAGCCGGAGTATGCCGCGAGCGGTGGATATCCTCTCAAGTGGATGGGAACCTGAACAAAGAAGTACTTTTCTTTTTTCCATAAAACTACTCGTTGTTTAGGTGGAACGGCGCGATTTAAGTTGCAATAAAGTGATAGAGTTTGGGCAGCAATCGAGATTGACGACCAACCTTTTGGGTCGATTACACCAATAAGGTTGCGCTGCTTGCGGTAACTGTCATTGTATCGCCTTTTCTGTTGACAGTTACCTTGCCAGCATCCGCTGCCCGCCCTGGGCCAGAAAACAGTTTAATTAATTACCAAACTAAATTATCAAATAGCCTCTCCCTCCCCAGATCTCGGACAAAATATATACTCCCTTCATTCCTTCCGCCCTCCTGGGCACCCCTGCCTTGCCCTCCCGTCCACAGACTCTAATCCAACTGATCCCTGATGCAGCAGAGACCAACTTGTACCAATGTTCGTATCCGTTCCACCCGTGACGCGCACAAGATTTTCTATGCTGTCCGACGCCATCTGCTGCCCATGATCACCAGGCGGCTTGATGCGGACGAACGCCTTGCCTTGCGTTCGGGCTGTGTCTATGCCTGGGAGGAAAGGGGCCCCCATACCGAGATTACCGGTCTCGGTATCGAGCGCTTTACTGAAGGCCGTCGCTGGAGCCCCTCCCGCGTGCGAGACGTATGATCTCACTTTGTTTCCATCAACACATGGGGCGCTTATCTGTGTCTCTAGGAGTTCCTTTTCTACTACGAAAAATACACACCACCTGCGGATGCAAGTCATTCGGGGTAATTATAGTGCGCATAGATGTCCTGCTCGTTCCTCACAATGCATCGGATCCAGCACTTCAGATAAGCAGCCCCCGCGAGACTGGGACCCTTTAGTGAAGCAAACGTACTCCGTTTGGGTTGAAACAGAGAAGGGTCGCCGAAAATGGCATCTGAGTAAGTTCTCAAACACGCATCCGCACGTTTTATCCTGATCCAGAATAGCTGCCTATTTCACACAAGCGACTGTCGACGAACTAGGCACCATCGACGATATTCCGGGCGTTGCTGAGCTTGTGGTCCCGGAGGGAACATTCCAGAGCACTCGTGTCGGCAAGAATCGCAAAGGGGACGATACCCGTGCTCGCACGGATGTCTTCAAGGTACCCTCTTCTGTAACCCGAACATACGCCCCATTCCCTGTCGCATATCCTTCCCAGCCTACCCCTTATTCAGGGCCGTCACCACCAATGTTCACTCAGGATCCCTCTGGAATGAGTCCGCAAGCTTCTCATCCTCCCGCTTTCCAGGAAATTCAGCAATACTCTATTCCCCCACCTCTCCCCCCTCTTGGAGGCCTTCATACGTTACCTCCGTTGAGACCTGAAGCTGAAGACATCGAGTACAAGTTTCGTCGACCATCTTTACCGGGAATTCCTGACTATCAGCCCAGTAGTCCGGGTAGAGACCGGAGAGCGACATTTGATCAGGGACGCTCTGCAGATTATTCGTCAATTCCCAGTCCTGCCCAACTTCCTCGTCATGCCACAGTTTTGCCTGGCAGCTCACCTGTTGAAGAAAGAAATATGCAATATCGATCTGAATTAGCATGTTCGTACCCGGGTTCTCTACGAGAATCTACTTCAAGTCTTGATCGATCTTCTACGCTTGGCATGTTTCAGCAAGTTCCTGACACTGCTGGCCTGGACGAAAACACGTTTGCGTATACCTCTCAAGCAACTACCACCCCACCTTTCTCTCACAATAATTGTTCTCAGATTTCTCTTCCGCCACCTGCACAACTGCTCCGTTCTGAACCACCTACTCAACTTTATGCGGTGAAGACGTCAGAGGACCCTTCAGGAGCCATTGGACCGCCTAGGGTGGATCTTGCTCCGCTTCACTCTTTGCAACGACGCCCATATCGCAGAGAACCTGTCGATGACATGGCTCTGCGGTCGCTGGGGCCACGATCGGGGTGACTATTTTCCGATTCTTGTGCCGTGCAACAGTGATAAATTATCTTGTTCTACTAGCTTGCAAAGCGACAATGCTTCCAATCACGACAAGGGACATCCCTGATAGCGAAAAATATATGTAGAGTATCTTGCTGGGTCCCTTCGACTCAGGATGGCATACAGAGGCAAAATTTGTGGAGATAGCCAGCAGCCTTTTCTTTTCCCTCCGTGTCCTCTAATTGTACTGATGCTTCTTGAGTTCCGTGAACATTTTTATGGATTTGGCTTAATTGTAGTGGAAGCAATGACGAAATGCGAAACCTTGAACCATTTCTGTTTCCGCCATTGACTCTGCGTCTACTCCAAGGACGGGTAAATTCAGGTCCTTCATATCCTGGACATGCTCACGGGTCTTCTCTCAATCCGATTCTTTCATCGGCCCCAAAACCGTGGGTATCCGACATCGAGCGCACGTTTGGTCATTAATATAAATGCTGAATTGTCAACCATCGTAAAAGGGTCCCTGCAAAGCACGCCATACCAGAGCAATCCCCCCGACACAGACCCCAGCATGGTCTTACAAAGCCGCCGCCAAGCATCCTGTCGGTCCCTTCGTCTCGTGATTTGTACCCTTTTATCATTACCGTCCACAAGTAAGGCGTGAGCGTCATCGCACCTCATTGAAGTCTATTAGGATAGTACTCAAGATTCAGACGCATGGATGAAATTGAAATTTCTCGATGAGCCGGCCGGATGATTTCTCTAATACTTATAAAGGGATGCTTCGGGAAGGTGTGGTGCTCATCCCCCCGGATCCTGCATGAGAACCCTGCTTGCCTCAGGTTCCGGGCCTACCAAACTCGACAGCACCCTTGTCAACATGATATGTTCCTTACCTTAGCACTCCACTCCGGGTTAGCTGATCGGGGGAGAGGGTCATAATCATACTACGAACCCTGAGGCGGAACTTCCAGCTTTCGTTGAGCCTATGAGTAAGTATACTTCATACGAAAGCGGGTGGACATCTCATCCGTTCTATCTGCAAACAAGCTCTGAATGGACTTACATGCGGATCATTCCGGGTATTATATATCAATAAGCACCAGAGGGCGTAAAGTGAAAGGTAACTTTGTACGATCGGCAGATAGCTCTTACAACAACAAAAAAAGAGGGATGTCCAGGTCCCATGAATCATTCATACCATATTTCCACCCTCCCCCCCTTTTTCTCGGGTTGTTTTATCCCGGCCTTGCCCTTTTCGTATGCGTCCCGAAAGGAGTAAACAATGCGTTTTAGACTCATCTCCCCGCGCTCAATTTACATTGGACGCATGGTATCATGTCCTTTGTTGGAACTGGTCGCAGAAAGAAAGGCAATGTTCTTCACGCCTACAGCAAACCACTTTCGAAATCTGTTACGTCGCACACTCGGAAAGAACGCGTCGTAGGCCATGACAACGGCCCAAGCTCGAGCCTGACACCTAGACCCGCGATCTATTTACATGACGGAAGTAAAGGGGAAACCCGTTGGTGGACAGACAAGCATCGAGGAAATGTGGCTGCCATGGGCATTCAATCTCAACAACTACCGTTTTCTCACCGCGTGTTCTTCATCCGCACCGGTTGCGAACATGAAACAGGGATCCGAATAGGTATCTACAACGAATTATTTTCCATGATGGGCCGTCTGATATGAAATCGGTGAGGCCACCTGCTTTGTTGAGTATTTTATTTTGTTTATAAATTTATTTATTTTTTGAAGCGAGGAGACTGATCAGCGAGCAGTAGATCGCCACGCATGCCGTGTGGAGCGGTGGGGGATGAAAGGGAAAAGGGACGGAACGACGACCCTTCTATAAAAAATCTTTTGGTGTAATGGTAGACTGGGAATCTATTGTGTAGCAGTGCACTTGCAAAGGTTTTCAGTCTCCTCACGCTTCATTCATGCATCTACTGCATTTAGAGCAGCTGAGCGCGTCGTGCATGTATTACATTGTTATTCAACATTGTGCTCATTAGGATCTTAGTACCTCGCTCACCGTTACCGTTGATCACTTGGAGAGGTGTGACAACTAACAAAAATACAAACCAAGATACAGCACGCCAACGAAGCCATCGAGGCAATGTAGCTTCGATGTTTCAATATCAGGACTCTGCGCGATGTTGCGAATCAGACACTTTAATCCCCAGTCACCCCTCAGGGAGAAGATAACATATTTCAATGGGCGTCATGAGAATGACACACGTTGCGAGGACATGATCGATTGAGCAAGCGGTAAAGATGGAGACCCGGAAATTAGTCACACATAGTAGCCCATTAGCCTTTGTTGCAAGACAGGTAGTGTTATTTTGTTATACATGTAGGGAGACAATCTCACTAATGAGGAATGACTTAAATGTGCAGTGTAGCCAATGCGCAATGCAGATAATCTAATGACCGTGGTCCCAGAAAAAAAAGCGCTCGAGGACAAGACTACCACTCGAATTCACTGCAGCACAGAATGAGTGAGACTATTCGGTCAAAGCACACAACGAATATTACCCTGTGCATTTGGCAAATAAATAATCTTTGCCATTTATATGGATCATACCATCCTTGAGGATACATTTCCACTTGTTCTTCACCCGTCCGACCTGCAAAGCTACGATGGAACCAATGATTAACATAAAAGTGTGTCAACGAACCTTATCGTAAGTGCAAAACACGATGTCTGTGTCTCCTTGGCCGCCTTCCTCCGCGTCCTCCTCGCCCTCTGTATCGGAGTCGTCCAGGTCACTGTTTATTACCTCATCCCCCGCTTGAGACGCGCCAGATACTTGTGAAGGTTGAGGTAATGATGGGTGGGAAGGCCGGGGTGCGTATGATTGACTCGGCGGAGGGGATGGGGATTCCGAATCAGAGGTTGACGGTCCGTCGATTTGAGGGATCGACTGAACTGCTGTACGTGCTATCTGCGCCGCTGGCTGAGATGCAGCTGTGGGTTGCGTAGTCTGATTGGACTGGACGGGTTGGGTTGTCGAAGCAGAGGACGAAGCAGGCTGTGAGGCTGCGGACACAGGCGCAGGAGCGGCATATGGTCGCGGGACGGTGGCAGGACGAGCGATATGAGCAGGGTGAGGAGGAAAGGATAATATACCCTGCTGTCCCCCAGGAAATGCAGGTGGCTTCAACCCATTTAGCTGGGGTCCAGGAAGGGGGGGTAGCGCATAAGGTGCCATTCCTGGGGGTCCACTCAGAATATACCGACTATCCACCGGCTCCGATTTCACCTGCGTCGACTGTTGTTGTGTGGTCGCATACGGGTTATGAGGGGAATAATGGGGATGATGTGGCATCATGTGTAATGGATGAGGCGGGTAAACGGGATGATGCTGAGCAGCCTGCTGGGGTTGTGGCTCAAATTCAGCGACGTGCGATGCAACTACTTTGCACTGCCATTTCTGCGAGCGCGGACGGTCAACTCACCCACTGGACATTCGACCACGGACCAGCAGCCACTCACATGTTGTAAGTCAGCTAGGACGTCTTCGCTAACGCCATACGCGTCAAATTCGGGCTTAATGGCAGCAATGACTTCGTCTATAACAGTGCGATAGATAGAAGGCTCAAAAATTCCTCTGTCACCTGACTGGACTACTACAACCAAGGTCGGGTGAGCAGCTCACCACAATTTTATTCGACATTGTGAACGACGCCGACGATGCCAGGTACAGCAAACGGTGATGGTGGGAGGCGGATAAGGAGCTTTTATAGTTCAATGACTAACAGGACAAGCTTGCAAATTCAAACTCAGCAGGGTATCTAGCTGGAATTCCCACGCACAGACCCGCGTCCAAAGATAATCCAATATGAATTGTGGATATACATGGTTGTCAGATTCTGTCCTCACCAATACATAGTGTTTGACATTGTGAGTCAAATGTCATTCAGTAGTTTCGAAAGTTCATCTTTACACAATACATAATATGAGTTAGCTTTTCCTTCCAAGTGAGGTAATCATGTCTGATGAGTTGTCTTCTTTTATTTGATGTCCATTATAACCATGATATTCTTATCCAGTAGCCATGGCACAGAAGTGTTTGAGTGAATAGTACATTTAAATCATGAAAATAACTTATTTTCTAAGGTTTGACAGATGATTTCAATGCTACTGAAATTAGTAGATGAGTGTAATGATTATAATAGGTGTTATACTGTAAATGGGGGTTGTACTCCTATAATTTTTTACTTGCTCTTGGTATCCAGAAACTACTTCAGTCATGTGATTTGGTTTTCATGGGAGTGAGTTACAACCATTTCAAAATGACATGTCATTAAGATACTTATTTGATCCTACATTTGATAATTGTTATATTGAGTCTAATATAAGTATTTCATAGCTATTGATGGTTGCTATGTTACCTAGCTATGTAATTATGTAAGTGACATAATTCCAAATAATATAAATATCTGGTGTTCCATTTCAATTGCCCTTACTATACCATGAAGTCCATTTTCATCTCTATAAGAGCTAATATTCTTGTTTTCTTTGAATCTGATCTTTTTGCTAGGTAGATTGCATCTAAGACTGGTTTAGAGAAGTCCACTGTGGTCAGAGTCATCAAGGATAACCTTCTAGATAAGGAGAATATCAAGTTAGAACATTTTTCCAAGCTTTTATCTCTTAATAAGAGAAGAATTATCTCTAGTATTACTGCTAGAAAGGGTGACAATGCTATTCAAGCCACTTATCTCATCAACTCTGCCCTAACCTCTCCTATCTCTGCTCAAACTGTTCACAATGTTCTCAAGGCTGTATTTTTAAAGGCTATAATCAAAAAGAAGCCTTTTTTATCTTTCAAGTATAAGTAAAGAAGGTTGATATTATGATGCAACCATATCTAATATAAATGTACTAAAACAACTAATCAATAATGGTGAGTTTGTATTATGGCTGTGTCTATATATTTCAAGAATTATTATTTCTATTTATATTATAGCTCATATGATTAGAGCATGATACTAAGAGAGCTAGATATTAAAGGATTCAAAGATCACCTAGATTGAGCATAGAAAATGAAATATCCTATATAGGGTCCCCTATCACTCTCAATAGTACTTAGTATGGTATGGTCTCTATTTCTACTGCTTCAGAAAGTATGGGAACTAGTTTCCTTTTACAGATATTTAAGATAGTTCTATTTTTCACATACATATAGTCTGATATATCTTATTCATTTCTGCATAGATTCTTCTGATGCTTCTTTTCTTTAATAGAAGATGTCATATAGAAGGTGATTATTAATTAGCACTGTGGCTATGGCACAGCTGCCTTAATCTCTGCCATTGAATGGCATTATCATATAGCTACTAATGGCTATGCTTATTGCCATGGCCTTGTTAATCTCTGCTATACAGACCAGCAGAGTATAAAGTAGCCTCACATAGGATTGCATAGATTAAGGGTGTAGGATTATGCTATATATAGAATTCTACTATAGATAGATATATGATCTATATACTAGTGACTATACACTCTAGAACTATATAAATCCCCAAGAGCTGGCACTGGAATCTCCAATCTAGTTCTCTTGGTGTTTTCTCTCAAAACACTATTAGTCTCCTCTTATTAAGCTAGTTTTTAAGAAAGTTCTCTTGCCCATCTTGAGAATATCTACTTGGTCATCACTTCAGGGTTGTTTTAGTTTGACCACTAGAACAGTTTTTTTTTTTTTTTTTTTTCACTTGAAGGGAAGAATTATTAAAGAGTGAGTTGATGGGATCAAAGGTAGAGGTTACTTAGACTCTGATAGTGAGATGGTACACTGTTCTGAGGAGGAGTTCTAGTACATAGATTGTATAGAACAAGCTAAGATAATAATATACACTAAGCAACAAAACTGCTGCAATAACTAACCCTAATGTAGTGTGTGAAGTGCACTGCAAACACTTGTGGGAATTCCATCTAGCTTTGGTGACACCAAATATAGTAAATAATCTTGGCTACAAATTACTCACCAGGGTCATGTGATCTTACTCCGGTGGCTACCCCAATATTTTTACTTTAAGTCAGCCATGTTATTGCAACAGTTTTGTTGCTGATTTAAATAAATATCAGTTTGATATGTTCTGATGCATTCTGACATAAGCAATCCATCATTTGACCTATAACAAATTCACCATGGTACAAATAATCCAAAATACCACTCTTGATCCACTTTCACCATCATGAAATCCCTTTCTACTACTTAAACCAACTAGATCATTTCTTTTTTGGATTTGGGTCAATTCACTTGCCAAATATCTGATTCTACTGGTGTCCACCACTCTACAATCAGTAGAATTCACTCTAAACTTCATCCTGACCTGGCTAGATCCTCTGATGGTCATTATACCCTCATAATCTCTGCTGACATATGTTATGCTCTTTATTTTATTGGAACTAGAAAGGCTGAAAATGCTGTCCAGGTTACCAAGACTCTTCAGGATGTCAAGAACCATGCCATCTATCCTCAGACTATTTGTTGTCATTTGAAAAAATTAGGCATGAAGGCTGTAGTAAAGAAAAAAGTCCTCACCTTACTACTACTTATAAGAAGATTAGATTGGACTTTGCAAAAAGCCATCAATAATGGACTATAGAGGATTGAAAGCAAGTTATATGGTCAGATGAAACAAAAATCAACAGAATTGGCTTAGATGGCAAGAGATGGGCATGGAAAAAAGCAGGAGAGGGCTTGAGTAATAGATTGATATAAGAAATAGTAAAGTTTGGGAAAGGCTCTTTGATGATCTGAGGTTGTATGGCATGGAAAGAGGTTGAAATGGCATGTAAAATTGATGGTAGAATGGATACTAACCTCCACCAACAGATTATAAAGAAGGAACTTTAGCAAACTTTAGAGTATTATGATAAAACTCTAAATAATAGTATCTTTTAGCAAGATAATAAGCCCAAGCATACAAGCAAAAGAGCCAAGGAGTGGTTTGCTGAGCATGGGTTTAAGGTTATGATGTGGCCAGCTCAATCTCCAGACCTTAATTCCACAGAACATCTATAGCTTCTTCTCAAGAGAAAGCTAGCAGAGTATCCAGAGCTAGCAAAGGGAATAACTGAACTTTGAGAGAGAGTACAAGCAGAGTGGAAGAAGATAGAGGTGGCAGAGTGTCAGAGATTAATTGAATGTATGCCCAGAAGGGTTCAGAAGATGATTAAAGCCAAGAGAAAATACACTTCATACTAGTTTATGGTATGTTTAATATCAGCAACAAAACTGTTGCAATGATATTCTGTAGATAGTTTGCATTTTATCTGAGAAGATGACTGTAATTCCTTTATTGTTATCTTCTATACCAACCACATAATCCAGGTAGTGGGAGTGAGCATTAGCTTTTGTCATGAAAGCTTCTGGCTTATATATCCATGTGTAGTTAAATTAGATTAGAAATTAGATCTATTGGATCTGTCATTAGTTGAGGTCTTGTCTTGTCATAAACCATTACAAATTTGCATGGTTATTTCAAATTTCAAATGAATGTTCAGCACTCTTGAGGTAATGATACCATTGCTCTAGAGCATTAATGATATCAAGCATCTGATACAACCCTAAACCAGAGAGCGTCTCACTTGAGGGTAAGCTTGTGGCGTT
>JBBPUK010000346.1:0-22315 GCA_038094635.1 Tylopilus cervinicoccineus
ACAGAGGACCACCTAACCCACTAACCCAAGGGAACGCCCCGAGCTAGGGCTCGCTCTAATGGAGGGGGAACCCCCAAAAGAACAGACTGAGGTTGCCCCCAGCTGTCCCGGCTTTATATACCTTAGCGTATATATATCATGTGACCTAGGCTACACTATAAGTAACTGGGAACCCTTGACCCTTGTCACCACATGACGCCCCCTCTTCATTACCGGACCTTACCCGGACTGCGCACTACCCACAGTGATGCACCTTACGCCCAAGTCTTCCCATGCGGATCAGGCGTGGTATCAAACCCTAAGGCCTTCATATCCGCACTGTCCGCGCTCCAGATCCCTTCCTTAGGCGAGCTCCGCCGAGATCCACGTTGAGCGATTCGTGACCGTATCCGTTACACCCTTGCGGCTGTAACAAGAACTCTTAATGAGAATCGTTGAAATATTAAAGGTGGAGGATACTTGGCTAGCAGATAAGGTGATTGGCTGTTCTGAGAAGGAGTTCTAGCATGTAGATTGCATAGAACAAGCTGGAGTACTAGTACATGCGAGAACCCTATTTATAGGGTATACCAGCAGAGCATGGACCAAGTTATCAAGAAAGGTAATTACTGAATAGGGAAGGGGGTCATCAGTGGTCTGAAGATATATCTGGAAGCAGGAAACCACTAATGCTAGTATACAATATAAAGTCATCAGCATAGGATTGAATGATAGAGGTTCTCCTCATCGCATACTGTAATGAATGCAGGAGGTAAGAGGAATCATGGACGGCATAAATAGCAAAGGAAGAAAAATGGTGTGGGTGTATGAAGAGGACTTCTGGATTCATAACATTACCCCCATCACAAGAGTGAAGCTCCCCAGCTTCAATCTCAATAGCCTCTTGTCTCCAGGGTAGGGGATCCCATAATGTTTGTGATTCCAACCTCATCCATTGGATCATTGTAATCATCTGTAAAAACCTCCCTTGCTGTCATAGTAGGAGAGTACTGTGTATTCATCATAAGGGTAGTGGTCTTCTTGGCATTGTGATGAAATGGATGATTGGAGATTCTATTCACTAGAGGTCTAGATTCTGGTATGGATATGGGATGAAGGGATTCCAGGAATGGAAGGGAGAATCGTAATCGTTCTGGGTGAGGACAAACCATGGCTACATGTCCAGGGCAGGGAAGGACACATCTGGGGCAGAAGTAGAAGGAGCAATCTAGGATCGAATACCCTAGACAATGGCATTGTTGACATGTGGAGGTGAATCACCTGTCAGATGTTGCGAGGGGGTATACTCCTTCATTCCTTCATAAAGATATTTGATCCCAAAGCTCCAATAGGGCTATCTCTCCGTCTCCCAGAGGGGAAGATGATGCTGATGGGGGAGAGGGTGGTGGAGAGGGCAAAGTGCAGGCTTGATATCGAGTGTCCTCTTCTACCAGGGCGACTAATGCTGCTAACCCCAACTGGTCCATGGCAAGAAGTAGTGGATTGTGGGCTCATCTTTCTATGTTGCATACCATTTCTGTAAGAAGATGAGCTCCTTTGGATATATTGGTGGTAGGTTGGGCTGTGATGAGAGCAAGTCTGGAGATCTGGAGGAACACAGAATAGAGAAGGGCTAGAGGGGATTCTTTATCAATCAATGCTTTGAAGGATAGAGCTAGTCTGGAATTCTGAAGGGCCCATTCCATTCATAAAAGATCTGTAGAAAAGGAGGGGGTGTGTTGGTAAGAAGCAAAGAAAGGCCAATTCATATCTGCATCAGTTAATTGATGGAGGTTAACTGATGAGTGTGAGAGCTGATTTAGATGGACTTGAGGTGGGTGTCATCCCGTGGTAATTCAGGAAGTTCTTGAGCAGGTCATGGCTTAGACATGACAGAGGGTCGGAGTTTCAGAAGTAATGAGAGAGAAGGGGAACTACGGTCACCAAGAGGATGAAATGAAGAAGGTGGATAAGAAGTAAGAAAACTATATGGGGGGGTATGAGGTCTGTTAAGTTGTGGTCATTCAGGGTGTTAGACATTAAGATTTAGAGATGGTTATTGGATTTATAAGTCTGGAGAAGTTCAGAAGCATTATTAAGGTTTGATTCAAGTTTCCAGATATGTTCCAATTCGGGATATTCCTTCTAGATTACTAAGTACTGCCTTCATGATGGTGGGCCATGGTGGCGTAAGATCTGGTCTATTTCATATTCTTCTTCACCATCAATCAGATCAGGGGGAGGGCAAAGATAGTTGGGACCATGTTCGGTGGTTTTGCAGTAGATAGTTAGAAGAGAGGCATGGAATATATTGTGAATTTTCCATGTAGGGGGGAGTTTGAGACGATAAGTAAGTGTGAAGAGTACCTTGACAATTTCGAAAGGGCCTTCTCTCTTGGGTGTGAGTTTCCTTGGAAGGTTTGGGTGGCATAGATTCCTTGCTTCTAGCCACACCTTATCTCCCACCTTCCATGGTTAAAAACAGGCAGTGATCCATTTCTTCATAAGGCATTGAGTTTTCTCATGCACAGTCAGGGCTTCCCTTCGTGCAAAGTCAATATTATCGAGTCTGGTTTGTAAAGCAGGTAAAAATGTCATTCCTAGAGGGGGATAGGTACACGGTTCATATCCAAAGAGGAGAAAGAATGGGGTTTTATTGGTGGACGAGTGGATGGATGAATTGTGATGGAATTCTACCATTTTGAGGATGTCTACCCATTTTTGGGGTGTTCCTTCACAGAAGAGATGGAGATATGTTTCTAACTCTTGATTTACTTGTTCAGTTTCTCCATCCATTTGTGGATGGTAGATGGTGGAGAGGGCTATGTCATACTGGAGAAGTCTGCCGAGTTCTTTGGCAAAGACTGAGGTGAACTGAGGTCCTTGATCTGAGATGAGTTTGTTGTATAGGCCTACACAAGGAAAAATGTGTTCAAAAAGAGTTTCACTACTTCTTTGGCAGAGATATCTGAGTGACAGGGGGTATAGATCCCCTTTGTAAGGCCATGGTCTATCATGACCATGATGGAGTCAAAGCCATTCACAAGCAGCAAGCCAGTGATTAAGTCAACCGACAGGGTAGAGAAGGGGCGGAGGGAGGATGATGGAATGGGGAGTAGTGGGGGTACAGTCAGGTGAGTGTTGACTTTGTTCACCTGGCAAGTGGCATAGCCAGAGACAAATTGACGAACAAAGAAAAGCAACCCCGGCCACCAAAAGTTGCATTGAACCAAGTTTTGAGTGTAATGGATTCCCCCATGGCCCCCAGCAAATGATTCATGGAGGGAGGAGACTAGCAATTGTTGTTTGGGGGGGGGGGAACATAAAGGTGTCCTTTAAAGTATAGTTTTCCATTCTCAAATCTCCAGTCATCGGAAGTGGACTGGTGGAAATGTGTACCCTCACCTTCTAATGTTCACAGTGTGGAGAGGACGACAGGGTTGTCGGTAGAAGAAGAAGTGATTTTGTCAAGTAATGCCATATCAATAGCATTAAGAAAGAGATCGCCAGGGAGTAGTTGCAACTTGTTATTATCATCAGAGGTATCTACAGAGGGTATGTGAGAAAGAGCATCCGTGGGTGTGAGGGAGGTGGCTGGTACATGCTGAAAGAGTAGATCAAAGTCCTAAAGAAAGACTTGCCATCTGGCATGGCAGCGAGAGAGTTTTCGGAGTTGTTTGAAATAGGTGAGATTTTTATAGTCAGTGATTACCATAACCAGGTGACCAGTCCCTAGTAGGTATTGGTGCCATTCTTTGAGGGCATAGATAATGGCCAAGAGTTCTCAGTCATAGATGTCATAGTTCCTTTCAGCATCTTCTAGAGTTTTTGACAGGTAGGCACAGGGGTGTAAGTCTTTATTGGTACCCAGCATCTGAAGAACTGGAGCTGAGGTAAATATTTGCTATAGGTAATGGAAGGCCATCTCACAGTCTTCAGATCAATTCCAGGGGATATTTTTCTTTATAAGTTCTAGTAATGGATGGGCAATCTCTGAGAAGGCAGGGATGAATTTCCTGTAGAAGTTGCAGAATCCGATAAAACTTCAAATTTCTTTAACATTGGTGGGGGTATTCCAGGTTTTTATCATGGCTAGTTTCATTTTGCTCATAGTAATCTTGTCATGGGCAACAATCATGCCCAAATACTCCACCTCTAATGCGTCAAAGGAGCACTTTGACAACTTGAGGTATAACTTGTGATTGGACAGTCATTGGAGGATGAGTCTTGTTTGTTCATAGTGCATCGCTAATTTAGAGGAGTGGATAAGGATATCATCCATATAGATAACGACCCATCCTTCAGTGATATAATCTCAAAAGATATGATTCATGAAGGCTTGAAAGGTTGCAGGGGAGTTTCTTAATCTGAAAAACATGACTATTGGTTGAAACAGTCCAAATGGAGTGATGAAGGCAGCCTTTCATTGGTCTTCTAGTTTGATTCTAATGTTGTTATACTCCCATCATATGTCAAACTTAGTGAAATAACATGATCCTTTAAGATGATCAAGCAAGTCAGAGACTAAAGGTAGGGGATAGGCATTTCCAATAGTAGATTCATTTAGGTATCAATAGTCTTGACAGGGTCATAGCAAGCTGTCCTTCTTTGGAACAAAGAAAAAGAGGGCAGCCTGCAGTGATTTTGATGGTAATATCTTCCCTGAAGCCAAATATTTATCAATGAATTCTTGACAGGCCTCAATTTCTTTTGGATTTAAGGAATAGGCCTTGGCTACCTTTGAAATGAATCCTTCTTTCAAGTCGATCACATGGTCAAAAGGTTGGGATGGCAGTAACTCCCCTTTCAGTGGTTTTCTAAACACCAAAGCAAATTCCTGGAATTCTAGTGGTAACATTATATGTTTCTTGGGAGCTGCTTGAGCGAGCTTGGACACAATGATGATCTTGTTGATTTCAATGGATGAGTGATACCTTTTATCATACTTTCGTCCTAAACAATAGTTTTGATTGATACCCAGATATCAAAGCAGGTATCATTGGGGTAGGAGATTCTCCTCTGAGAGTTTCGGTGGGGAAAACTGCATTGTTTCTGTCTTCCAATCTATTATGGGATTTACTTTCCTTAACCAGGGAAGTCCAAGAATGACCTCTTCTTTTCCGCATCCTATTACTAGGAAATCTTCGGTAGTTTCCCAGTCCCCTATTGTAATGCAGAGTTTGGTGGTCATCTGTACCAATCTGGAATTATTTAGGATTCCATCCACATTCTGGGCTATCAGTTTTGTTTGAGTTTCTTCATCGGCAACTTGTTTTTGATAACTAGTCTTAGATGAACAAAATTTCCCATAGCTCCACAGTCTACAAGAGCCTGGGTTTTGATGTTTGAGTTCAACTGAATGGTTAGAGGGATTTGCATGAATTGAGCCTTTCCATCAGTTACTATTACAGTTGTGATGTTATACAGAAGGGGAGACGTCAAGGCATCCTTCTGTTTCAAAAATCCTCCAGGGCTAAAGATCTAACTTCCATAGTTTCTTCCTCAATCTGTGGTTCTTTTTTGTTATACACTGTTTGAAGTACTCTTAGTATTTCTTCTTGAGAGATGGCTTTGGTGTTCAGGGCATTCAAATAGTTGGTAAGCAAGGATTGCAAAGGGGTTTTCATAGCAACTTCCTGAGTGGTGTCCACTGTTCTGATCACAGCAGGGTGAAACAGGTTTTTTGATGTAGAAGGTGTAGTAGAGGGGAAAGGAGTTGATCAGGATTTATAGGCCCTATTGGTTCCTGGGCGCTGATGGTTATGCATGGAACAGCCTTTTCTATGGCAAATGAAGCATAGCCCTTTCCTAATGTGGTTGGCTCACTGTACTGGAGTAAGATTTATTGCGTCCACATCCATAGCATTCAGATCTTTGCAGATAAAGAATGATGCATTGCTTTCTCCCTGTTGGAGATTGCAAATAAAACAAAGTCGTTCTTTCTGAGCATGAAATTTACTGGCAGTTTGGATCCATCCACTAAGCAAGTCTGGTACCTTCTCCATAGAGAGTATCATTTGAGTGAGGTCCTTGTCGAGCTCTTGAGCAAATTCATCTATAAGCACTAGTGAGTTGTCTCCTAGCACTGTCTTGGCTGCTTCTAGCTGGAAATCAGCTATGTATTTTGAAAATCCTTGTTCGTCTCTTATATTCTGCCAAAGCTTGGCTACCATGTAGCGAGCTTTCTGTTTCAGATCTATAGGGAGAAAAGTCTTGATGAAATCCTTTGAGACTTCATCAAATGTCTTCGGTGTAGTGGGGTTCTTTGCCATGGTCCTATACCATGCCTCAGCAAAGTGGACACTATGCCCCTTGCTCATCTTGTTAAGTAGTAACATAATCTTTGATGCCTCCATCATATAGACTGATGCATTGATCTCCAAATAAGCCTTGATAGCTAAAAGCCAGTGGTTGGCGTCGTCAGCCTCTCCAGTAAAATCTTCTGGTAATCCACCTTTTAATTCTGTAGGCATCTTGTCGTTGTCGTTGTCTGTAGTGGATCTGGAAAGAATGAAAGGGCGGCCTGGGGATGTAAGTCCTCAAGGAGGGGAGTAATCCTAGGATGAGCGACTACTGGTGGTATCACTGTGGCTGGGACGGATGTTGGAGCTAGTAGTGATGGGTTCCTGGACAAAGGAGGACATCCTATAGGCGTTCAAGGGTGTTGTGGAGTTTGAGAACTCAGGAGAGGTGTTATGGTCATATCGCATGGGCACTAGTGGCCCAAGGTAACGTATAATTTATTTCACTTCCTTTCTCTTTTCCCCCTCATGCATGGATGCATTTACTTCATTTGCAGTCCATGTGACTAGTCACATAATGACACCAGGAGACGCTAGATATTAAAGAGTCCAAAGACCATCTAGACAGAGCACAGGTAATGAAGTACGGCCTTTGCTGTCACCTGTCACCCTTGGCAGTAGGTTCTGGAATCTATTGCGCTCCTAAAGTGTGGGAACTAGTTTCCTGTTTGGGTTTTATTTCATTTCCACTCTTCATTTGTGCCCTAACCCAGTGCTCTTTAATTTCTGCTCATCTGGATCTTTCCGGATGCTTCTCTTCTTTGATAGAAGACGTCACACAGGAGGTGGCAGTTAATCTCCACTATGGCAGCACAGGATTGCTGATCACCATCGCCACAAGGCGTTGATAAGGGCATAGGGTTTGACCATAGTAGGAAACTTACCATACTTAGACAGTTGGTCCATGCTCAGGTGGCTGTATATTAGGATAGTATATAAAGGCCAGGGAACAACACTGAAGCCCTCAGCTTGTTCTCTTGGTGTTCTCCCCTCTACTAGCTAGCCTTAGCAAGGGATAATATAGACACCTATACAAGCCCATTACTCCATTCACATCCACCATGACCTATGAACACACCAAGCTTACCCTCAAGTGAGATGCTTTCTGATTTAGGGTTGTATCATTAGAACAAGCTGAGGGCTTCAGCATTGTTCCCTGGCCTTTATATACTATCCTAATGTACAGCCACCTGGGCATGGACCAACTATCTAAGTATGGTAAGTTTCCTACTATGGTTAAACCCTATGCCCTTATCAACGCCTCATGGCGACGGCGATCAGCAATCCTGTGCTGCCACAGCAGAGATTAATTGCCACCTCCTGTGTGGTGTCTTCTATCAAAGAAGAGAAGCATCTGGAAAGATCCAGATGAGCAGAAATTAAAGGGCACTGGGTTAGGGCACAAATGAAGAGTGGAAATGAAATAAAATCCAAACAGGAAACTAGTTCCTATGCCTTAGGAGTGCAATAGATTCCAGAACCTACTGCCAAGGGCAATAGGTGATGGTAAAGGCCATACTTCATTACCTGTGCTCTGTCTAGGTGGTCTTTGGACTCTTTAATATCTAGTGTCTCCTGGCGTCATCATGTGACTAGTCATATGGACTGCGAATAAAGTAAACATGTCTGTGTGTAAGGGGGAAAAGAGAAAGGAAGTGAAATAAATTATATATTATCTTGGGCTGCTAGTGCCCATGCGACATGACTGTAACAGGAGGGTGATAGACTGGTCTGGATGGTGTATCTGACTCAGAGTCTGAGTGATTTGGTGGAGAGTGGTACAACAAAGTGAAGATGGTAGAGGTCCCTTCTGCTAAAGAGCAGGGAATAACTTGATGAGCTTGTTCTTTTGTTACAGTGCAACAGCACCTAATGCAAACACACTAGAACAACTAGACAGAATGGTAACTGTCTCTGATGATAGGTGGCTCCTCTGAGCAGACCTGGACCCATGGATAGTAACATGGTCAGTGTAGCTTCTGGACAGAGACTCTTACTAGTCTCATAGGTGCTAGTCTCGGCACTTCTATATGCAGACGATCTAGTGGTGGCATATACAACATGCAGCCCTCCTGTAAACTTTTAGTGATGGCAAAGTAAGATCACAAGAATAGTCCCTTTGACTGAAAGGGAAGAACTCTTAATGAAAATCGTCAAGATATTAAAGGTAGAGGACACTTGGCCAGCAGATAAGACAATTGGTCATTCTAAGGAGGAGTTCTAGCATATAGATTGTGTAGAACAAGCTGGAGTACTAGTACATGCGAGGACCCTATTTATAGAGTATACTGGCAGAGCACAGACCAAGTTGTCAAGAAAGGTAATTACTAAATAGGGGAGGGGGTCACCAGTGGTCTGAAGATATATCTGGAAGTGGGAAACCACTGATGCTAGTATACAACATAAAGTCATCAGCATAGGATTGGACAATAGAGGTTCTCCTCATCGCATGCTGTAATGAATACAGGAGGTAAGGGGAATCATAGAAGGTGTAAATGGCAAAGGAAGAAAAAGGGTGTGGGTATATGAAGAGGACTTCTGGACTTGTAACAGCTAGAGAGCCCTATTTATAGAGTGGACTCTCTGTGCACAGACCAAGTATTAAGAAAG
This sequence comes from Tylopilus cervinicoccineus, assembly GCA_038094635.1. Lineage (NCBI taxonomy): Eukaryota > Fungi > Basidiomycota > Agaricomycetes > Boletales > Boletaceae > Tylopilus > Tylopilus cervinicoccineus. The sequence continues at coordinate 8,892 of JBBPUK010000346.1, forward strand.
GGAATAACCAAGTAAGGATAAAGTACTACCAGTGGCCTAAAGATATATCGAAGAAAGAAAAGACCACTGGTGATAAAATACAGAGATGAACTCTGCCACGTATCGGGTAAATGGAATACTCTTCCTAATGGGTATAGAGGGTCTCCTAGTAATGGGGAAAAGGAGTTATGCATTCTCTGTTTATATTGGAAGATAAAATAGACAAAAGATGAAATGGGGAATACCCTGGTTGAAGAAGGTGTTGCATTTATAGAATAGAAGGGATGGCATAGTCTGTCGATGAAAGATGCAACACTATGAGGAAACCAAGATATAAGTAATATCAGTGTAGCAGTAGAAAACAAAAGCATATATGGGTGGATTCACCAATTGACACATAACATTATCCCCTTTCTATATTCAAGGCTCTCTAGACTTGACAACTCCACCCTACTAGTAATCAGTGTGCCAGGGGCAGCCGGAGACCTTGCAAAAGCATGAATATTCAAGATAATGGCTCAGGAAGAGGTTATGGCAACAGAGGAATGTTAATTGAGAGACAGAGAGCCCAAGGGTATGGGGGATGTCCTCAGGATGGATAGGGGGTTCTGGTTTGGGAGAAATCCAGAGGATGGAGGCATGTCCTGGGAGGGAGATTCATTCACCAGGTTTGAGACAGAGTTTGAGCAGTATCTTGCTTCAATCTACGAGGTCTAAGTTCCAAGGTTGGCCAAATATATCCTGAAAGAAACCAATAGTGGTAAATGGGATGAGTTCCCTAGTCTCTTGATCAAGTTTCATAGGTCAGATAATGCAAGTCATAATGGGTTTGTCCTGGTAGAGGGCAGTCTGGGTGAAGAGGGGGTGACGATTGTGGAGGGGGGGCTAGATGTGTTTGAGGGTGGTGGTTCAAAGATAATGAGATAAAAGCAGAATAACAATGATTAAAGCAAAAAGGTGGAGAAGATGAATGAGAAGTAAGAAGGTAATATATGGGGATATGAAGTCTGATAGGTTATGGTTGTTCTGAGCAGAGGGTATAAGGATTTTAGAGGTGATTGACAGACTTATAAGTCTGGAGGAGCTCCAAAGCATTATTTAGGTTTGATTCAGGTTCCCAGGTATGTTCTGATTCTGGATAGCCTTTCCATGTCACAAGGTACTGTTTTCACGATGGTGGCCCTCTGTGATATAAGATCTGATCAATTTCATATTCTTCTTCACCATCAATCAGATCGGGTAGAGGGTGGAGGTAGTTAGGGCCATGTTCAGCAGTTTCCCAATAGGTGGTCAGAAGGGAGGCATGGAACACATTGTGAATTTTCCAGGTAGAGGGAAGTTTGAGGTGGTAAGCAAGGGGGGAGAGGACTTGAGTGATTTCAAATGGTCCTTCTCATTTCGGTGCTAGTTTACAGGGAAGGTTTGGGTGGTGGAGATTCTTGGCCTCAAGCCATACCTTATCTCTGACTTTCTAGGATTGAAAGTAGGTGGTGATTCATTCCTTCATGAGGCATTGCGTTTTCTCATATGTGGCCAGGGCTTCCCTTCATGTGAAATCGATGTTATCTAATCATGTCTGTAAAGCTGGGAGAAAAGTGGTTTCAAAGGGGGGATAGGTATGCAGTTCATATCCGAAGAGGAGAAAGAATGGGGTCTTGTTCATAGAGGAATGTACAAAAGAATTGTGATGAAACTCAGCCATTTTAAGGAGGTCTACCCATCATTGGGGAATTCCTTCACAGAAGAGGTGGAGATATGTTTTCAGTTCTTGGTTTACCTGTTCAGTTTCTCCATCTGTCTGGGGGTGATAAGCAGTTGATAGAGCAATGTCATACTGGAGTAGTTGGCCAAGTTCTTTGGCAAATGCAGAGGCAAACTGAGGGCCTTGGTCAGAGATGAGTTTGTTATGTAGGCTGACTCTGGGGAAAATGTTTTCAAGAAAAAGTTGGGCAACTCCTTCAGCAGAGATGCTAGAATGACAAGGAGTATAGATTACCCCCTTCGTAAGGCCATGGTTGACCACGACCATGACCGAATCAAAGCCTTTTGCAGGAGGTAAACTGGTGACAAGATCCACCAATAGGGTGGAAAATGGGTATAAAAAGAAAGAAGGGATGGGTTGCAGCAGGGCTACCATTGGGTGGGTGTTCACCTTATTGGCTTGACAGGTCATGCAACCAGTGACAAACCATCAGACAAACAATAGGAGGCCCAGCCACCAAAAGTCCCTTTGAACAAGGTTCTGGATGTAGTGGATACCACTATGCCCTCCGGTGAAGGATTTATGGAGAGTAGTAACTAGGTTGCAGCGTTTGGTGGGGGGAATATAGAGACAGCCCTTGAAGAAGAGCCTTCCATCTTCAAATCTCCAGTCCACAGGAGTGGAGCAATGAAAGTGGGTGCCCTCCTCATCCAGCTTGTGAAGTGTGGAGAGGATGACCAGGTCATTTGCAAAGGAGGATGCGATTTTATCAAGTAAGGTAATGTCAATAGCATTGAGGAATAGGTCACCTGGGAGTAGTTATAACTTGGAGTTGTCATCCATAGTATCAATAGAGTTCATTCTGGAAAGGGCATCCACAGGAGTGAGCTGAGATGCTGGCAAATATAGGAATAGGAGGTTGAAATCCTATAAAAATATCTGCCATCTGACATGGCAATGAGATAGTTTCCTAGGTTGTTTGAAATATATAAGGTTCTGATGATCTGTGATGATAGTGATGGGGTGTCCAGTTCCCATTAAATATTGTCACCATTCTTCTAAGGCATAAATGACAGCTAAAAGTTCTCAGTTGTAGATGTCATAATTTCATTCAGCATCTCCAAGCATTTTGGAGAGATAAGCACAGGGATGAAGGTCACCATGAACATCTTTCTGCATGAGTACCACCCCTGTGGCTATGAGGAATGCATCAGTCATGAGGAAGAAAGGCTAGAAGAGATCTGGCATGCTGAGAACTGGGGCTAAGGTAAATGTTTGCTATAACTGATGGAATGCAAACTCACAGTCAACCATCCAGTTCCATGGTGTGTTCTTCTTGGTTAGATCTAGAAGGGGATGTACTACTTCTGAAAACTTCGGGATGAACTTTCTATAGAAATTGCAAAACTTGATAAAACTCCATACTCCCTTCATGTTGGTAGGAGTATTCCATTTCTTAATAGCATCTAATTTGACAGGATCCATCATGACTCTGTTGTGGCTGACAACCATTTCTAGATATTCAACCTCGGAAGCATCGAAAGAGCATTTGGATAGCTTGAGATAGAGCTTCTGTTTGGCAAGACGTTGTAATACTAACTTGGTATGCACATGGTGGGTTGCTAGATCGATTGAGTGGATAAGAATGTTGTCCATATAGATGACAACCCATCCTTCAGCTATGTAATCTCAGAATATATGGTTCATGAATGCTTGGAAGATTGCTGATGAGTTCCTTAGCCCAAGAACATGACAGTGGGCTGGAAAAGTCTGAATGGAGTGATGAATGTGGCTTTCCACTGATCTTCAGATTTTATATGAATATTGTTATAGCCCCACCTGACATTGAATTTGGTGAAGTATTTTGATCCCTTAAGATAGTCTAGAAGGTCTGAGATCAATGGCAAGGGATAAGCATTCCCAATTGCGCTTTCATTGAGGTATCTGTAATTCTGACAAGGTCGTAATGATCCATCCTTCTTCGGTACAAAGAAGAAGGGGGCAGCCTATAGGGACTTTGAGGCTATGATCTTTCCTGAGGCTAGGTGTTCATCTACAAATTCTTGGCATGCTTTGATCTCTTTAGGGTTCAATGGATATGCTTTGGCTACTTTGGGGGTAAATCCCTCTTTCAGGTCTATGGCATGGTCAAAGAGTTGAGCTGGTGATAGTTCTCCTTTCAGGGGTTCCCTGAATATAGTAGCAAATTCTCCAAATTTGGCCAGTAGTGAAACTTTGATCTTTGGGGTCTTCTGGGCTATTTCTGAAGCAATGGTGAGCTTATCAAGGTATAAGGCAGGGTGATATTGTTTTATATATCCCCACTTCAATCAGAAGCTAGGATTGGCACTGAGATATCTGAGAATATATCATTGAGGGAGAAGATCTTCTTTTATTAGCCTTAGGGGGGAAAACCATATGGTTCCTATCTTCCAATCTATAGTCAGATTGACCTTCTTCAGCCAGGGGAGTCCTAGAATAACTTCTTCTTTTCCACATCCAAGTACCAGGAAATCTTCAGTAGTTTCCCAGTCTCCAATCTTGATAGGTAGTTGGGCCACAAGCTAGACCAATCCAGAGTTGTTCACCATCCCATCTACATTTCGTGCTACCATCTTCTGCTTGAGTTGTCATGTCAGTAATTTGTTTTGAATTACTATTCAGAGATGAATGAAATTTCCTGTGGCTTTACAGTCCACCAGAATACGCGTTTCAACAGTTTTGTCCAACTGTATAGTCAAGGGGATTCACATAGATTAAGCCTTTGCATCAGATACAATTACAGTCACGACAGTATAGAGAAGGGTAGATGTCAAGGTATCCTTCCATTTCAAAAATCCTCAAAATTGATTGCTTTGATCTCTGCTGTTTCTCCTTCAATCCGAGCTCCTTCTTTATTATATATAGTCTTGAGGACCCACAGGACTTCTTCCTGGGAAATCTCTCTGGTAGTACTGAGGGCATTGAGATACTTGGTGAGTGCTGACTGGAACAGGGTTTCTTCAGTGGTCTTCATAGTTCTGATCATGGCAGGATGGAATGGGTTCTTAGATGTGGTGGCTGCAGTAGGGGTGGGGGCTGTAGAAGGATGAGGTCCATAGGCAGTGTTGGTTTCTGTAGGGGGGCAGGATCTATAGGCTGTGTAGGTTTCTGAGTGCTGATGGTTACAAGCAGAGCATCCCTTCTTATGACAAATGAAACATAGTCCCTTTCTAATGTGATCAGCACATTGCACCGGAGTCAGATTTACTGTGTCAACATCCATGGCATTCAGATCTCTGTGAATAAATGATGAAGCACCTGCTTCTCCTCTCTGTTAGTTGTGAATAGAATAGAGTTGCTCCTTCTGAGCGTGGAACTTGCTAGCAGCTTGTATTCATGCACTAAGGGTCTCGGATACCTTCTCCATGGAGAGTATCATCTGTGTGAGGTCCTTGTCTAGGCCTCAGGCAAATTTGTCTATGAGCACCAGGGATATGTCTCCTAGTGCTGTCTTGGCCACTTCTAACTGGAAGTCAGCGATGTACTTTGAAAATCCTTGATCATCTCTTATATTCTGCCAAAGCTTGGCTACTGTGTAGCAAGCTTTCTGTTTCAAATCTATGGGGAGAAAAGTCTTGATGAAATCCTTCAAGACTTCATCAAACATCTTGGAAGTGGTAGGGTTCTCAGCCATGGTCCTATACCATGCCTCAGCAAAGTGGGCACCATGCCCCTTGCTTATCTTGTTAAGCAGCAACATAATCTTTGATGCCTCCATCATATAGATCAGTGCATTGATCTTCAAATAAGCCTTGATAGCTAAAAGCCAATAGTTGGCATTATCAGCCTCTCCTGTAAAATCTTCTGGTAATCCACCTTTCAATTCTGTAGGCATCTTGTTGTTGTCATCTATTGTAGGTCTGGGAAGGATGGAAGGTCAGCCCAGTAGTGTAAGTGTAAGAACAAGGTGGAAATACACAAAGAGTGCACAACTATTGAGGGATCTAGCTCAGTTGTGCATGGGCAATGAACTAGTATGTATTTATCTATTGAGGGATCTAGCTATGTGGCTAATTAGCAGAGTAGGTATATATGCATGCTAAGTAACTCACCTCAGTCGTGCATGGGCAACAAACTGAGGTGACTCATATGAGGACGATGGTTTATATTCTACTGGCTATATCATTAGATACTAGGACATAGCTGGATTGTTTGCTAATATATAGGATATGTGGCAGTCGCCAGCTTAGCTTTTGGTTCTAGTCATATAGACACAATTCAGTATGGTATGCGAGGACAGAAGATGTATCTGAGCGGAGCCCTTGCCAGCTCATCTATTAGGCTGGTGACAATGAGATTGTAGGTGCGCTTGCTGATCTCAACACTCCCCCTCAAGCCACATGCAGACTGAGCTCAGTGGCAAAGTGCTTGACTTTCGGGAACAGGAGTGCTTTGGTGAGGAAGTCAGCCACCATGTCTCTGGTAGGGCAGAATACGAGCCATATTTTCCCTTCTTTGAGTATCTATCTGATGAAGTGAAAGTGCATGTCTATGTGTTTTATGCACACATGGTATTGGTGGTCCCTGGCGAGTGCAATGGCAGACTGGTTGTTTGAAAAGAGGGTAATGGGGGCATCAAGAGGGGTAAGTACTTCTCTGATGAACAAGTGCAGCCAGAGCACCTCCTTTGTTGCATGTGTCATAGAAATGTATTTGCTTTCAGTGGTCGACAGCAAGACAATCTCTTGCTTCTTGGATGCCCATGATACAGCTCCTCCATCAATGGGGAAGGTGTAGCCTGAGATGGCCCTTCAGTCTTCAGCCATGCTGCCATCTGCATCTGTGAAACCCTCTAGTGGTTTCTTTGCTCTACCATACATTAGCTGTAGATCTTTGGTGCCTGTTAGGTACCTATAGATGTGCCTTACTGCATCCCAGTAGGCCATGCCTGGGTTGCTTGAGAAGTGTGAGACAGTGGATATGGCATATGATATGTCCAGTTGTGTGCCAAGTGTCACATACATGAGGGATCTGATGGCTTCACAGTAGGGGATGTGCTACATAGCAGCATGTTCAGCGCTGGTCGACAGGAACTGGGCACTGGTTAGTTTGGTGGTGGACTCTATCAGTGTGGAGATGGGCTTCAGTTCATCTAAATCAAAGTGGCAGGTGATCGACTCTAAATATGAGCACTATGACAATGATATGATGCACTCCTTCCGGTTCTATGTTACCTCAATTCCAAGCAGCCAGTGCAGCTCTCCAAGGTCAGTAATCTCAACATGCTCCCTAAGTTGTGCCTTGAGCTCGACAATGAGTGCTAGAGTGGAGGTGGCAATGGTGCAATCGCTGACATGGACAACGATGATGGTAATCATCTTGTTATCTCATTTGATGAATACCACCTGGTCCACCTCACATTGCCTAAAGCCAAGATTCTTGACAAGGATCTCTACCAGCTTCTGATACCATCAGTGGCCACTCTATTTTAGCCCATAGAGCATCTTGAGGAGTAGGCAGACACAGTGTATGTAGGCTGGGTTGGTGTAACTCAGGGGCTGTCGCATGTAAATCTTTTTATCATTGTTTAGCTCACTGTTAAGATATGCACCCTTGATGTTGATCTGGTGGAGTTCCAGATCTAGGTGGGTGGCCAGAGCTAGGATGGTGCAGATGAAGGCAAGTTTAGCAATGGGGGCATAGGTGTCAAAGTAGTCAACATCTGGTACCTGTGAAAAGCCTTGTGCGACGAGGTGAGCCTTATATCTGATGATGTTTCTGGCAGCATCTTTCTTGATGTAGAATACCCACTTTGAACTGATAATGTTTGCATTTGCAGGTGGGTCAACTAGTTTCCAGATGCCAGCCTTTTCTAGGGTGGTGAGCTCCTCATGGATGCCTTGTTTCCACTATGGCCAGTTGGGGCAGCACTTGGCCTCGGCAAGGGAGGTGGGCTTGAGAGCTTTAGCCTCAGCAATCGACTCATTTAGCATGAGGGCTAGGTCAATGTCAGAGTCATGGGTAGCAACAGCTATGGAGTGGTTTGCTGTTCCCTCCCCCTCAAGCATGACAGGGTTGTTGCCATGGTTGGGTTGGTTAGGAATTGGGTTAGGGAGCTGGATACCATATGATGAGTGCAGGTCAGCAGCCTTCTTTTGGATGATGTCTCACACCCACTGGCTGGGCTGGCGGATGCATCTGGGCCATGACACAGCGACGGGGCTGGGATCTGGTATTTGTGGAGTGGCTGGAGTGGGGGTGGTGGAGCTGACTGGAGGTGTAGATGGTACAGATTTGATGGTGTTGGTATTGCTACTGGTGTGAGGGTGGGAGTTGCTTACATACACAAGCAGGATATTGCTCTATTCCTGCTCTCCCTTGATGTCACACTGCAACAGGCTCCAATAGACATTGCATTCTACAGTGATGGAGCGCTTCATCAGCCAGTATACCTGGTATGCATTTGGTGAATTTTCATTGATGCCCATCCATTTGACCTTTTCAGCCCTCATTTCCAGCTTATTCCTGCATTCTACCTTCGCATATACCTCACATCCCCACTTATGAACCCATCCCAGGGCTGGCTTTATCTTCAGTGCAACTTTGTAGGGGGTCATCCCAGCCAGTACCTTAATGGGTGTCCTATTTTTCAGCCAGATGACATGATGCACAGCCTCACCTCACAGGGATTTGGGCAGTCCACTTGCATGAAGCAGAGCACAGACTCGCTCTAGGATGGTCCGGTTCAGATGCTCAGCAATGCCATTGTGTTGGGGGGTGTCATGTGCTGTAAGCCACTGTGTTGTTCCTTGTCACTTCAAGTGGGCAACAAACTTGTGGCTGAGGTATTTACCTCCCCAATCTGAGTGAAGCACTCAGACTTTAGCTCCAAGTTGGTGGTCCATCCAGGCCTCAAAGGTTTTGTAGGTCAAAAATGTGTTGCTTTTCTGGCGGAGGGCAACCATGTAGGTCAGGTGCGAATGGTCATCTGTGAAGGTAATGTAGTATTTCTTTCCCTTCAATGTTTCTACTAGTGCTGGTCCCCAGATGTCAGTCCAGACTAGGTCTCTGACTGCTTTACTCTGTTTGCCTTCATGGACCTTGGTGATTGGCTTTCTTGTCACCTTTGCATAGATGCATGATTTGCAAAACAGGTCATCTGTCTGGCTGTCATCTAGCTTGAGTCCTTTTGTTAGCCTGTTATCTACAATGCAGTGGACTATGGAGGGGGCAACATGCCCATATCAGCAATGCAGGTTTGTGATGGTGATAGTTTCATCTGCAGTGCTCACAGTCTTGGTTTTGTGAGTTATGCGGTATAGCCCTTTCTGCATATGTGGTATTCATCCTATGACCTTGCCTTCAGTATCTCTGATGGTGCAATACCCCTCTGCAAATGTGGTTGAGAATCCGAGCTCGTCAAGGTGGCCAATCAATATCAGGATGTACCCAACCTCTGGTGAGTATAGCACTTCCTTTAGTTTGATTTTTGACATACCATATCCATTTGGTACCTCGACAGTCATGTCGCTGACATCCATCATAACAAACTTCTGTCAGTTTGCAGCTGTGAAGGATTTATCGGGGATACTCACAAGGTTCTTAAAACACTCGTAGTATGGGAAGATATGCCACATTGATCTGGAGTCATATAGCTCAGTCTGACAGATCGAGGCATGCCTGTCATTTGCTTCCATGGCCATGTCAAGGTATTGGCTAGAGCCAGTGCAATCAATGAACTCATTCTCAATTCTCAGTGCTTAGTTTTCCTGGCTGTGGATCTTCTCAGATAAGTCATTATCAGTGACTGAGGGCTGATCATCTTCCTCTTTGTCATCTGACTCCACCTCTAATAGACCTGGCATTAACTTGTCATTACTGAAATCATCACATACTCCAAAAACTCCATCATCAGAATCACCATCACTTATCACAGCATTAGCAGTGCTAGTCGCAGTTTGCTTTTTCTCCTTCTCAGTCTCTCCCTTCTTGTAGAAAGTAGCCAAGTGCTCCATAGAGCCGCATTTCCAACACTTGAATGGACCTCTTTTGCTGTTCTCTCACCTGCCTTTACCTTATCCCTCAGAGATTCCAGATGCTGACATGGCCTCATCACAGTCCTTGCCTTTCATGTCACCCTTCAATGGGTATTTGGCCTTTTGGCAGTCAGCTTCTTCGACAATGATAGATATCAAGATGTCTGGCTCAAGCATTTTTGCTGAGGTGCATAGACAGATGGCAGTGAGTTGACTAGATGTGAAGTTTGCTAATTAGTTTGGTAGAGACTTGATAATCATAGACAGGTAATCCTAGTCGTGGATATTGACACCAATAGTAGCTAGCTCTTCTCGCTTTATCTGAAGTCCATCCAGGAACTGTCAGACATCTCCTCCCTTCATCAGCCTGGAGTCAAGAAACTGCACACACAGGTCCATCTATACATACATGCCCTTTTTAGTGTATTCTTTTTTAATTAAGGTCCACATCTCCACTATAGTTGTCTTTTTCTGGATATGCAAGGCAGTTAAGTTAGGGATTTTCTAGACCAACAAGTGTTTGACCATTCATTCATCCTTGGCCCACTTTGCAATCTTGTCCTATTGTTCAGCTGTTATGGGGCTGGGGTAGCTCGGCTACAGGGTGGTGCCATCTAGATGGCCCCATAAGTCCTTGGCCTTAACAGCAGTCTGAAAGCAAAAGGCAAATATAGTCCAATTGATCCCTTTAATATTCAGTTTAGAAACATGGGTAGAAAGGGTGTTGGTGGCTGGGATGACAGACATGACAGATGGGCTACTTGATTTAATGTTCAGGGAAGTCAGGGCTCATAACCTATAAGAACAAGGTAGAAATATACAAAGAGTGTGTGACTATTGAGAGATCTAGTTCAGTTGTGCATAGGCAACAAACTAGTATGTATTTACCTATTGAAAGATCTAGCTATGTGGCTAATTAGCAGAGTAGGTATACATGTGTGCTAAGTAACTCACCTCAGTCGTGTGTAGGCAACAAACTGAGGTGATTCATATAAGGACGACAGTTTATATTCTACTGGCTATATTGTTAGGCACTAGGACATAGCTGGGTCATTTGCTAATATACAGAATATGTGGTGGTCACCAGCTTAGCTTTGGTTCTAGTCATGTGGATACAATTTAGTATGGTACACAAAGATGGAAGATGTACCCAAGTAGAGCCCTCGCTGGCTCATCTGTTAGGCTGGTGAGAACAAGACTATGGACATGCTTGCTGATCTCAATAGTAAGTCCTTGAGGAGGTGGGGTAATCCTAGAGTGAGCGACTACTAGTGGTACCACTGTGGCTAGAATAGATGTCAGAGCTTGTAACAGTGGGTTCCTGGATAAAGGGGGATGTCCAATAGGAGTTCAAGAATGCTGCAGAGTCTGAGAACTTGAAGGAGGGCAATAGACTGGTCTGGATGGTGTATCTAACTCGGAGTCTGAGGAATTCAGTAGAGAGTGGTATGACAGGGTGGAGACAGTGGGGGTCCCTTCTGCTAAAGAGCAGGGGATAACTTAACAAGCTTGTTCTTTTGTTACAGTGTGACAGCATCTAACACAAACACACTAAAACAACTAGACAGAACAGCAACTATCTCTGATGATAGGTGGCTCCTCTAAGTAGACCTGGACCCATGAATAGCGATGTAGTCAGCACAGCTTCCGAATGGAGACTCTTACTAGTCTTGTAGATGCTAGCCTCAGCACTTCTGTGTGTGGATGACCTAGTGGCAGCATATACAACATGCGACCCTCCTATGAACGTTTAGCAATGGTGAAGTGTGATCTCAAGAATAGTCTCTTTTACTAAGAGGGAAGAACTTCTAATGAGAATGTCAGGATATCAAAGGTAGAGGTTACTCAGACAGTGGATAAGGCAATTGGCTGTTCTGAGGAGGAGTTCTAGCACATAGATTGCATAGAACAAGCTGAAGTATTACTATAGCTAGAGAGCCCTATTTATAGGGTGGACTCTCTGTGCACAGACCAAGTATCAAGAAAGGAAATAACCAAGTAAGGATAAAGTACTATCAGTGGCCTGAAGATATATCAAAGAAAGGAAAGGCCACTGGTGATAAAATACAGGGATGAACTCTGCCACATATCAGGTAAACAGAATACTCTTCCTAATAGGTATAGAGGGTCTCCTAGTAAAGGGGAAAAGGAGTTATGCATTCTCTGTTCATGTTGGAAGATAAAACAGACAAAAGATGAAATGGGAAATACCCTGGTTGAAGAAGGTGTTGCATTTATAGAATAGAAGGGACAGCATAGTCCGTCGACAAAAGATGCAACACTATAAGGAAACCAAGATATAAGTAATATCAGTGTAGCAGTAGAAAACAAAAGCATATATGGGTAGATTCACCGATTGACACATAACATTATGTGACTAATGGCACAATGTGGCCCATTCAGTGGTGGAACTTCATAATGGTGATTTGTTTCAGAGTGGCAGCTACATAATTTCCTTTATGGACTACATGGTATAGCCCCTTGGTTGATCATGGTATGCACCTGATTACTTCTCCATCACTGTTGCTAATGGTGCAATATCTGTTTGTGAAGGTCATGAAGAATCCTAGCTCATCTAGGCAGCCAATAGATATGAGGATGTACCTTACTTCTGGTAAGTACAGTACTTCAGTTAGATGTAGTTTGAATGCCTTCATGCCATTTGGGATTTCTTTGATGAGGTCACCAACTTCTGTCATGCTAAATTTCTGTTGATTTGCAGCTGTGAACAACTTAGGCAGTATTAACTGGATGTTCATCATATGGTCATGGTCTGGGGTGATATGATATGTAGTGCCCGAGTCATATAGCTTGATGCAGCACTCTTGTGGTCTGCCTTCACTAACTTTCATAGCAACATTCTCCTGGTTGTCCTGAGTTGGGGCTGAAGAGTCAGTGTAGCTGCTAGACTTCATATCTTCAGCTTTGTTTATCTGGGTCTCTTCCTCATCCTTTTCATTCTCAGTGTTAGAGAACCAATCGTCATTACTACTAGAAGATTTCTGCATTCTTTCTGGTGCATCCTCGTCTTCATCCTCACTGTCTGACTCTATGCCCATTAGGTCTGGGAGCTCTTCATTGTCATCTATGACTTCAAATACTCCATTATCTAAGTCAAACTCATCAGTTACAGCATCTATGCTCTCTATAGTTGTTATCTTTTCTTTTTCTTTGGGCTGTTTATCACACTTGGCAGCTAAATGCTGGTTTGACCTACATATCCAACAGAGTTACTTGAACTGCCCATAAGAAGATCCTCTTCCTCATCCATATCCTCTCTTGATTGACATAGTGGCCATCACCTCATCACAATCCTTTCCATCATTGTGGTTACTATGCTTTGCTTTCTGTTGCTCAGCTTCTTCAATGATAAGTGAAATAAGAAGATCTGGGTCGATGATTTTGATCATGGCATATTATTGGGCAATAGTGAGTTGAGTTGATGCAAAGTTGGCAAGATGTAGGTAAAGGGACTTTATAATCATCAATTGATAATCCTTCTTGTCAATTGTTACTTCTACTGCCATGAGTTCTTCCCTTTTAGTTCATAGTTCATCTAGGAACTGGCAGACATCTCCTCCCTTCAGCATTCATAACTCAAGGAATTGAGTATATGTTACGGTCACGTCGCACTACGGTATCATTTATTTTTCTTTCCTTTTCTTTTCTCTTTCACGCCTGGACGCGTTTACTTCATTTCGCAGGCCACGTGACTAGTCACAGGA
>JBBPUK010000347.1:1288-20978 GCA_038094635.1 Tylopilus cervinicoccineus
CTCCTCCTCACGTCTTTCCGGCCAGATGGGCACGGTGGCCGCTCGTGTCGGGCTTCGAAACCGAACTGTGTCGGATCCGAGGTGGCTCAAAAGTGCCTGCCACCACTCGTTGTCCGGCCGGGCTGCACGACACACCGGCGGGGTCGTGTGTGGACGACGCCATCGCGTCGAGCGCCGCGCATGACATGCACTACTCGCCTCGGCGTGCCTGAGAAGAGACTGCCAGTCGGGTCGGCAGAGTGCATCCTGCAGCCGGTGCGAGATCAGTTTCTGGTGTGTGATGAGATGGCAGAGCGGCTAGAGAGATGGAGCTGAAACCAGCCGTGCCCGTTCGGTTCTTGGGGCTTGTACGGACCGAAATACGACCCAACTAGCGGTCAGAGGCACGCTGACCTTGGCTGCCGCAGGCTCAGCATGCTTTGTGTACTAGGGCCTGTGCACCGATCGGTGCGAGGAACGTCTGTGTGGAATAGATCACACCAAAGATCGTAGTCTGCGAACTACGAGTTTGTGAACATCATTTGACTGACGCTTTAGATGTATGATTTACTTCTAGACTATGGTTTGCATCTGGTGGTCTGCTCTTCCCGGAGCATTAGGCAACCACCGACTTGCTGTAATCCTGCCACACACAGTAACGGGACCGTTGATGCAGCGTAGACTCCGGACGGGTTGAATCTCGAGCAGCGGGTGAAAAGAATGTAGTTGGCAACTTCCCCCGCCCGAAACCATCTCCCATTGGCGATTCCCTATGTCCAGACTCTAGGCAAAAGTCCTTTTTCCTCAGCCACGTATGTACAGACAAGGTTCCGCATATCCACGACACCTTCTACACTCAAGTAGTCATACCATTCATATGCATATGCAGAAAAGTAAGAAAAGCAGAGCATCCGAAAGCGCAATAAAGTCTGATGCACGAGGAAGAGCCAGGTATGTAAAGCACGCTATAGATGGAGTCACATCAGGTCGTTTTCCGCTTCAGACCGAACCTCGAATGATACATTCGAAGCCACATATTCCAAGCATAGAACACTGGCCAGCCGACTCGCCTCCAGAACGGACTCCCAGCCGGAAAGAACATACTCTCCACTTGGAGAGCGATGGTGGCCCAAATACCAAAGGCCGTCAGGCTGACGGCGCCTGCGATGTAATGAGCAAGAGTCGCTCCACCTTCAGGGTTGATCTCGACGACGTTCATGCTGAACACGTTCTGTATGGATCATGTGAGAGCACGAAGTGGAAGGGCTCTTACAAAGCCACGTACAGACATAAAGTTAGCGGGCAAGAAAACCGTTGTTAGATAAGCAATCTAGGTTCATCGATCTAAGAGACGTGCAAGTAATTGAGGAGCAAGTACGCACTTGTTTCATCGCAGCAGAGTCACGAACAGTTGCGACAGTCAGTTCGTGCATGTACCTGCTGTCATCGATATTGACGCTTGCAAAGGCCTGGACGGCGTGGTGGGCCAAAAGGTGAATGATGAGGCCAGATGAATCCTACCAAGTCTATGACGTTCTTGAGTCGTAGCGCCTGCATTGACCTTTGGCTTTCCAGTCTCTCGATTTCCGAAAGAAGAAAGTCGGTCTCTTTCTTCATGATGGCCTCTGCCCGAGTTCGCTGCTCCTTCGTTACAGTAGAGTGCCGCATCGCGGGATTCGGGGTCTCCTGAATGAAGTGAACAGATTTCTTGAAATCCTCGAGGAGGTTGCGATAGTAAAGTAAATGTGCTTGCAAGATGTGCAAGTGTCGCGTCTCCCGGATGTTTTCGCTATTGAGAACCAATTGTTCCTGTGAAACCAACGGATGCAGCGTGTGATCCCCCCGTCAGTGATGGCTGTCCTTACCAGCTGGTTGACGTGGGAGTAAAGCGTCTCGAAGAGTTCATCCCACTCATACATGGCATACCACAAAAAACACAGAAACATGCAGGTAGGATCTCTCGATTTCTGAAAGTTCTTTGACCAGTAGACGCTATCACCAGTTCGGTTGATAAGAGAGTGGAGCTGTTCTGCTGTCGTCCTGCGCAACTTTGGGTGGTAGGATATAATAGTGCTGGTTTCTACGTCTCGAACCATATGAATACTGAGCAAGTCTTGAAGAACGTATTTGTCGCCTAGGAATAGATATTGATATGTTGCCTGAACCGACACAGGCGAGCAAATACATACATGAATTCAAATAGAGTGGGGCTTGGGTGTCAATCATCTGGTCGTCTGAAACATACATTAGGAGACGCAGACTAGAACTTTCAGAATATGCATGCCTTCTTCCGATGATGTCAAAGAGCTCGGTCGCAGGCGTAATAGAGGTGGACCGGCAAGCTTCCGATCAATCACACGAATGAATGGAAGAACGATGGTAATGTCTGGGGTAATTCTGAGTCTCGAAGCAAACAAGGCAATGAAGGGAGAGGAGCACCCACGGTCGCTTTTATCAGGGACTAGATTTTCTTGATATCGTGAAGGTATCCAATTCGTCGAAGACGAGAAGAAGAAGGGTTCTACGTTATATCTGTACAACATCCGTTATTGCTGAACTTCACGCAAGGCTGCACATACCTCTGCCCCAACATTTGCAGGACCCCTTTGGTCATATTTTTGACGAAAAGAGCACGCAGGCGTACGTTTGATTCCCTCTGCACAATGCCAAACGGCTTTGTGTCATGAACGCCGACGGAGGAAAGGGCAGGCACTCACTGGACGGTTGATCAAACTCCAAAACTCTTCCTCGCTTGCCTGGTCCCTGATCGTCGCCATCTGGGGGCCTTTATCACCGAAACTGCCATCCTGCAACACGTCCACCTTGAAAACGGTGCTTTCTCCGACAGGGCAGGCCGTCAACATTTCACAGCGTTTCACTTGAGTGTCTGTCCAATTTGGAAACAAACTTTGTGGGTAGTCATGCCAGGACAGGCCTGCAGTCGGATGGGAGGGTGGAGTGACGACGGGAATGTCTTCGTCAAAATCCATCCACGGCCATGGTCCTGATGGCGCTGCGTGTCGGTAGCTATAATGCAAAGGTTCGAGCGGTCCGTGCGACAAGGAAAGTAGAGACGACCACAGGTAATGCCGCTGGAGCGCCGACCTGGTGACTTACATTGGAGTTGGTGTTTTGCCAAGTATACAGCTTTCTTGGCTTGCACTGTCGCCATCGTTTTGCTTCTGGGTATGATGGCCTCTAGCTCTGGGTGTTTCCGTTGAATTCCTAACTGTAAGGGTATCCATAGGTATTGAGAGATGTTCAGCCATAGATCAAAGAGTGTGGTCAAGAGAGAAACATGCGTCGAACACACAGCGCTGGCGCCACCAAACGAGCGCCCATGGCAGACAAATATACTCACATAGCCGCGTCAACGCCGAACGACTGGGGACTTGTACGAATAGCACCAGAGAATGAAAAAGGAAAGGAGAAGAGCTGAAAAGAAAGGGATTGACATTATTGAAATTTTTAAGTGGACATCGTACTCAGTACTAAGGAATCGGTAAAATGATTGGGCATGCCACCGTCAAAATCTGGGCTGAAATAACTTTGCATAATGCACACTAGGAAGAAAGCTAGTACAACAGTTGCATCGATTTAAGATCAGCAGCAAAGCACTGAAGTATATTTTGTCCCTATGGGAATGAAGAAGACACGATCGACATATTCGCAGGGTGTCTACGGGCCACCTGGTTTCTTGTCACGGCAACGTCTTACCCAGCATTGTGCTTCAATCGCGACAACCAGCGTCCAGTCTCCTGTGAAGTCTGTGCCAAAATCACCCATCACCTTTGCCGTCACGTTCGGACCTGCGAGAGGCAATACTCTATAGCATCCAGCGAGGGCTGTAAACCGATTCCAAGGACCTTTACTAGCAGCTATGAGGATCAGTATTCGAGCGCGTCTAGATCCGATAATACGCGGCAATCAGCATGCGATCTCTCATACCATACAGGAATGTCGCTTCTTCACAGTTGAACTGGTCACCGGATGGCTGTAGACATACCTTTATTACGGTGGTTTGGCCATTGAGCGCTTCAGCCTACACTCGATCGTTCATGGAATGTATCTTGAACATAGTCAGATACTATAGCCTTGAAATTCCGAGTGTAGCTTGGGCCCGCAGCCCAGCACAGCTAGTCGGCAATGGGAAGTAGTAAGACGTCAAAACATTGCCTCTGGCGACATCGGAGCTCTCCAAAGCCCATGGCGGCAATGGAGTGCCAGCAGGGGCCATGCTGGGGAGTTAGAAGGACAGCCCGAGGTATGATCCGAAATAATTGTATCCGGGAGGCCCGGCAGCGCCGAGTTTAAGTTCAGGTTTCCAGGCTGTGGCATGTCAGTAACTATTACTGTAATGCTCGATGTTTGGTGGGTCATGTGACAGATGCTCGGTTGAATTCAGCGTTTACCAGTCAAGAAGTAAACGTTCTCGATAGTGTGTACGAACGTATCGCTGCTGTGTCCCTCCGTTGGCTATTCTCCAACGTTTCAACCGCCACCAGAGGAACGTAAATTCGCACGTAAGTCCAAGTGCGGGAATAACGGTGAGCCGAAATTCTCACACTGCAGTTATGGAGTGGGGCATGGTATCTGCTGTGGGTGCGTCTTCCCCATCCACAAGATTCACTGCACTTGGAGTCATGCAAATCCGTGAGGGGAAGGCTGTTCTATAAGCGGCGGCTTCGTAGTCATCAACGATGGGCCAAGTGCGTGACATCAGTCACTTAATAAGCTGGTCACATGGACATTCCTGTGGAATATTCTGTGGCGCCAATATATTAAGCAAGGGTTTCGAAACAGAAGTTCCAAGCGGGATGGGGGGGTCGAGAAGGGGGGGTATATACGACGGACAATGGAAGAGGATGCTCATCTTGATCTCCACTGTCAGTGCAGTCGGTGGAAGAGCCGCCACCGATTGAGTACACGTTCCACTCGCAGGTGGGTCCCTTTCATTGTCCACCGAGCCTTGTGCCCACGGTCCACTATTTAAATTCCCCTAGTTTCCGCGGTTTTCCACTAGCTTTGCTTTACGTGCAGACGGCCAACTTCAGAGCTCAGATACCCTCATGACCTCTGGATACGCCATCGCCACCTTGGTGGTGTTCATCATCTCCATATTCTTTGTTATTCGTCCAGTTGACATTCCCACCCCTCGTCCTTTACCGCGGATACCCTTAAACCTCACAACTGCACCAATTCTCGCTATTGCGCTCTTATGGGCCGCCCAATGCCTTGATCCGGCGGTCATCCGCAACGGGATTGTAGGCACGGAAGGCGTCAAACCTTACAATATCCTCATCCTATTTTTCTCTCTGGCTTACATGGCCGTAACACTCGACATCACAGGTATACTCCAGGCTGCGGCATTCTGGGTCAGCAACAAGGGCGGTCACAATGGATGGAAGCTGTACCTTTATTTCTATATCTTGCTCACCCTCGTCTCGATCCTGCTTGGCAACGATCCCGTCATCCTCTCTGGAACTGCATTCCTAGTCTATTACACAGAAGTTGCAAAGCTCGACTGGAAAGCATGGATCATGGCGGAATTTGCTGCTGCGAACACCGCCAGCATGGTCCTTTTTGTAGGGAATCCCACGAATGTGCGTACTTTTCACATAAACTTGTTCTACTCTCAACGAGTTCATGTCAGGTGGTCATATGTGAGGGCTTCAATGTCAACAACGCAGCCTTCACAGCATACACCATCCTTCCCTTCCTTGCCTGTAACATCTTCTGCTTCGTTGCGCTGGCGTTCCAATATAGGAAGCAGGTCCCACGGAAATTAGCACACACTGCTCGTCAGGACCCCCGATCAGCCCTTCTAGATCCCGTCGGGGCCTGGGTTGGCAGTTTTATGCTCGGCGCAACCCTTATCCTCTGCCTCGTCGTGAGTTTCTTTGGAATTGACGTTTGGATGATCAGTTTGCCGTTCGCTGTCGGTAAATTCCTATTTGATCTTGGTTGGGATCATTATCGATACTCTCGCGATATACCGATGCTGGGCCGTGGGTTACCCAAGGAGGAGGGGCTTGATAAACGTTCTGCAGTTGATCATAAGGAAAGTACCCTCACGCGTTACTCCTCGCGGACGAATGTGAAACGTTCAATTTCGCTTCCACTGGACGGAGACACCGCTATCGGATCGCATCCTGCAACTCCCAAACTTGAGTTCAAAACGGAGCCGCGGCAGTCACCTCATGACGAAGAAGCTGGTGTCGGGTCGCATCTCGCAACCGAAAAAAAGGAACACAAAACGGAGCCGCAACCGTTCTCCAATTCGGAGGTGAAGACGAAAGTACCTCGATTTTTCAGGTGGTATCAGTCGTATATGGACGATTTGCATCATCGACTCGACAAAATTCACGAACGACTTGACAAACACTTCCCAACTCTTATCACCGCATTCCCGCGACTTCCGTTCGCCCTCGTGCCTTTTGCTTTTTCTCAGTTTATCCTCATCGAGGCGCTCAACCACCAAGGATGGGTGGAAATCTTTGCTGGTTGGCTCGTCCGAGCGTCCCATAACCAAATCCACCCCACTATCTGGTTAATCGGCGTTATCGGTGTCATCTTGTGTAACCTTGCAGGAACCAACATTGGCGCTACCATCCTTCTTACCAAGATCGTTCGCGCAGCCGCCCTCCCACCCGATGCCAACCGTGCAGCTGCCATATCACTTGCCGTCGCATCCAACATTGGAGCCGTGAGCTTCACGTTTTCAGCTTCGCTCGCAGGTCTGCTGTGGCAGACCATTTTGGAGCAAAAGGGGATCTCAGTGCGACAGAGGGACTTTGCGTTTTGGAATCTTTTACCCCTCTTGGCGATGACAACCGTGGGCCTTGGGATTGTTTCCGCCGAGATGGCTGTTTTATTTCAGTCGTGATCTGGGAGAACTCGTGACGCGCGCGATACTCACACACGCCTCCTATGGGAGAAGGCGCCGGGGGATGTCACAGTCCGCCACATATGGCAATGGTAGGTCAAGACGGCGCGCCGCGGGAAGCAGAGGGGTGTTGGCGTTCTGCCATCTTCATAGATGACATGACATGTTGGTGCACAGTGGATGAGGACATTATTTATACCTATAACCATTCAATTGATCAAAACGCTTTCAAGGGTTTGCTGTACATGCATCATTCAGGTTGATCACTCGCAATGATTAGACATGTATCGATACGCTTGTCCCTCCTTTCTAATCATACCCCAGGTCCGCATGTTCCCCTCTGGTTACTATAATGGAATCCCATGTGATGGTCATTTAGTTCAACGTGCGTCCTGAGTTACTTGGATGAACAGGATGTAGGGCAGATTTTTGCTTTCGTCGTCACTCGCGAGCCACTCGTCGATTCTGAATTCGATTCGCACTTGCGAGGATACACGCAATGACATCACAGTCCACCATGCTCTCTACCCTAAAAGCTTCCCTAGAACGAAGCTTCGTGGAGCAAGGGTCTGTCGTGTTCCACCCCTGTGCGGCGCCATTGGACGTTCCTTCGAGAACGTGCAATATCAGGGTTTGATTCTGGCTTGTGCACATTTGAGGAGTACGAGGGCTTCCAATCAAGGCGACATATGAAATAATCGAAACCGAATCCCGAGGAAATATGGATAGGAACACGTGCACGGGCGTGAATCGACACAGGATGGTACGATTACATCCACGCTGTTCAGATTCTTTGCAGGAAGACCCAGGACCGACCGCCAACCAGAGGGTGCGCACGGTGGTGTTGATCGCGTGATGGATTGGACTGAGTGTGGAGTCACTGGGTCATGTGCATGGTCATTATGTACGTGCACCCGACGCAAATCGAACAGGCCGATGATCGTGCGAGATATGAATACGCCGTGAAGTGGAGTGGAGAGGAACGTTCCCCGCCGGGCCGTCAACGAAAAAAAAAAAAAAAAAGCTGTACATAGACCCGTTGAGGTAAATGCCGTCGCTGATGACATGGTACTGTAATAGTAAGCTCCAGCGTCGACGTGGATCCTACATCTGCGCTGACATCACAGAATCGGCTGGTCCAGAAATAAATTTCCAGGCCAGCTGCAGGCGGGCCGACGACGACGACGACGCTGATATGAGACCTGCAAGTCAGTGACTGAATCTGAGAATGGAAGAGAATGATGGGCTCAGGGATGAGGGCACGTAAAACAGGTGGTCGAACAGCCCTGATGCTCGGACACGTTCTGACATGCGATCAGCTGTCGCCACTTGGGCATCAAGTGGACACGCATAAAATTGACGTTTGGCTCCCTGCGTCATGATACATGACGTGGCGATAAGACCTAGCGTCGGATCTACTGATCGAAAGACATATTTGTCCGAGAGTCCCGCACACATTTAGCGGCTGCATGTAAGAAAATGCACTAATGCATGATGTGTCAGCTATTGCGGGCAAGTGGGGGGGACGCTGACCTAACCACTCAGAGCAGATAATGAACGAGGCAGTGCAGAGTAGTAATAACACGCAAGTAAGCGTCCATGAAGGTGTTCCAGGTCCTCTCAATTAATCTTCGAGCTGTGTGGTCCAATGAACGTTCAATGGGTGTAGAGGAGCAGCAACCTTGCAGTCGTTGTGTTGTTCGTAGTCAACCGACTCGATGGAACCGCTAGTAGTGCGTGAAACGCGGCCGTTTCATGTGAGGAGTCCCGCAACAAGTCGGAAACGGGAACTACCTTGGCGACATGCGACCTTCGAAGGCGGGGTTTGTGAGCAGTTGCGAATTGCATAGCCATGAGTGATTTGGCAGCCGTGTGCAATAGCTCCCAGCTCATAGCGGTATGATGCCAATGGCACGTCTGCTGCGAAATACTACCGGCGTTGCTCGTGGTGGTGGTTTCATTGACTTGTCAGTCTTCCCGGACAACTTGACAATTCACACGCGGGCTTATTGTTGGTCTCACATGCTGTGGTGTACCTGTGAATATCTTACGCTCCCGTCCGTTACCAGAGCCCCGCAACTCTGGCGGGTGGACAGAAATTTCGTGGGTATAGCCAGGCCAAAGTTTCTGTGGAGCCACAGCTCTGACTCTCATTCCAGGTAAAGCGTTTAGAAACCCTTCAGGATGGGACATAACGCTGGCACTGGCACCTCGGCAGCAGTTCATGTGGGGACTGCGCCGCACGCAAGGGGTGTACGCCTCACGGTTATCCATGCCCATACACAGCTTCGCCGTGCTCGGTTTCCATAGGCACGCGCGTACGTGTTTTAGGCACAAGGTCGATATGAACTTTTCTGCTATTGTGTTACCTTCTGTGCATCTTGCATTCGAGGTGATCCTCTCATTGCAGATTTGACATTTACACAATTTATGCAGTGAAGCAGAACACGAAACAGGAGGTCATACAGCTTTTTGATTAGGGTCCCTTCTGCATCAGTCGTCAATGATCACCAGGCGATCCGAGGGACGGACAATAGTAGGAAAGGGTTCTTCGGCGGATGAGGTGGAGTCTCGATACACTGTCACGTGTGAATGGACAGCAACCCCGCTTCCAAGTATTCAGAACATCCGATTGCTCGTTCGAGAACACCGACTTCTTCCCAGAATGTCTCCTACAGCCCGACTGCGCACCGCAGCATCTTGTTCTTTTTCTTTAGTGACGTGAACGACCTGGGGAACCCGTTTCTAGGCCAAACCGAGACAACGTTCGACATTTACATGTTCATTCTGCGTCTTGCCGTCAGTCTAGCTTCTGGCTCCCGAGACAATATGTGGCTGCCTTTGTGACTCCCAGTGGGGCATGCGTCAAACACATGTATGTCACCTGGAGCCTCCATTGGATTGACTCGTTGGTTCACTTTATACCAGTCAAAGAGCCACATCTACCACGTATAGACAAGAGGGATAGCTTTGGGCATCGTATCTGCGGATGTCTGTTCCCATAAGTCTCTGTTCGATGTCAAGGACTGAAGTTTGTACGTTTCTAGCTAATATGATCTTTTCTGCTATTTGCATGCCGTTCCGTCGTCATTGCAGCCATTTTCGCCTGAATTTCTAACGATCGCTGATCATCATGTCGCACTCGCTCCGGCTGACACAAATACTAGTTGCAAGCAAAGTCCACTTTCACCTTTCGATGTAAGGTAGCCTAACCTACGATCGTTGTCAATCGATAATCGATATCGCAGGCTTCAAGTACTCGCACCGATAACACAATCTAGGCAATGCGGGGCAGACAGTGCTCCACCACATGGGCCCCGGATTCCGCATGCGATTAAAGTCTCATACGCTTCTCGCGATTTGTTGAAGGAACCGGGTTACCTTCTGCGTTACCGCTAGCAATCCCAGTTTACACGACTGCGCTGTGTTTTGGGTCAAGCATGTCGTCATATCTTCTAAACTATTCAGCCTGTATCAGATATTCATTGCCTGTGGTGACGTAGTTCAATGACCGCTAAACTGTTGAGGCGATTCAAGCATTGCAACAGGGAGGGCGTAAGAAAATGGCTCGAGCAGTGCGAGGCACGAGAGGTGTCGTTCATTAATTCCCGGGCAGTATGTTGACCACCGTAAAGTAATCACGAAATATGGGAAGTGCAGTTCGGTGTGGCGAGACGCTGATGGTTGCTTCATGCGTCATATTCAAAAGTTTAGGTGGCAGGATGAAAGGGGTAGGATTCAAGAAGAAAAAGTGAGTCGGCAAAAGTATCTATGTTAGCTCTTCCAGAGCGACCCACTTTGCTTCTTACCGCCCAATCTCCCAATAACCCCTTGCAAATAATCTCGGGATTAAATGAAATTTCCAACCTTGTTCTTTGGTTGAGTGTTACTAACACCCCTCCACTACCAAGTTTATCCACGGCGACCGTTCCGCTCCGCGTCTGTGTAAACCGTTCTACTTTCCGCATTCTTGAGGAGCGGGAGGACGTTTTCTAATAAATTTCTATCCACCGAAATTGTCACTCTGCGCTTCATAAAACCTCACATGTTAGCTGCATGGACTTCATTTTGCGCAAGTAGAATTTGAATTCAAGAACACACCTGCCTCGAGGCCGACGCAATGAACAACGACAGCCACACCCTCGCCAGTCTGTTCTCAGAGAAATCACGCCCGAGAACGTGCCACAGGAACACAGCCACCGGTGTTCTAGCCCGCGCGGGCGCTCCTTTTGAAGGCCTGCATACTGCTAAGAAAAATAATTTATTTCATACATAAGGACGGAGCGCTTGCTTCCATTTTCCATTCTTTCCTTCTCCTCCCCCTCGTTCTCCATCCTCTGTCGTGCTCCAAAAGTTCCTCATCCATGCTCCTCCCACCGAGAAACCCCGCGCGCGATGACTCTAGTAGCCCCCTGGATAGATCATTGCGAGACTGCCACGTGGGTGAGCTATTCACCGACTCCGACGAGTCGATCCAATGTCCGTGGTGTCTACATGTCCTGACACGACGGCTCGTGGTGCTTCGATTACCCACTTACTGTACTATGGTTGATATACGCCTCGCCACCTCAGACGTGATCGCGTTCACAGACCCCCTTGGGTCCTCTGTTACGACCCTGGGTCGCAGTGCGGAAACAGTCGAACCCCCGTGTCCGGATACCGTGGTCATGAGCGGTGACAGGAGGCCGCGAAAATAGAGGTGAGGCTGCCACCATTAGAGTGACATTGGCATGTCACCGCTCAAGTCCAATACCCCGAGGCACCACACTGTTTGATCGGGCTTGTGAACGACCGTGACAAGGGAGGATGTCAGCACCGATGCCGGTGTCGCGTTTGCGTTCGGTTACGCTCCAAGTAGGTGTGTTCAGGTGCGTACAGACAGACGACAAGGTAAAAAAATCGTACGGTGCTCTTCTCTCTGACGAAGATAAAAGATAAATATATTCAAAAATATATAGGACAATGCCGGAGAGGCCATTGTCCACGACGCCAGCAATAATAGGTATATAAAGTTGACGTTTCTTTCTACTTAACCGCTGGGTTCGACCTTGGTCATGCCTGGGGCGCGCAACTCCGTTCCACGCCCTCGGCGATGATACAGCGGAAGACCAATGCCATCAATGTGGTATTGTTCCCCAACCAACTCCTTGACTGCAACCATCAGCCTATCAAGACGCGTCACGAGACTAAATGCGGTCGACACCCCGACACAGAATATCCTGCGATGGTCATGTAAAATAGGGGAAAAAAAGACTGGTGACGGAAGAGAGGACGTACATGTACTGCAAGCTCTCGAGGGTCTCTTCCGTCAACACTTTTGGCAGACCAAAGTCTTCTTCTGATTCTTCATGGACGATATTCAGACCGTGGCGTCGCTCCATGAAACGATTGAGGAGTGGACATGGTGTTACTTGTGGAAGTGGATTTCCATTCCGGAGCGAAGATGATATCAAACCTGAACCAAGATGTTCCAAAGAGCGCTCATCAAGGAAACGGGTACCACGTACTCATGACAGCCAGGACGTCGCCCTGGAAGTCCGCATCCGACAAGCGCGTCCGTTTCAAGAACGCATGTGCCCACGCGGGCTCCATTTGCTCTAAAACAGATGTCAAATGGGACAGGAGACTCGATATTTGGCTGTGCAAGTACGTGAGCAACGGAGTGACACAAGCCAAAGAGAGCCATCCCACATCTGCAGCTCCAGAATTCGTTGATACCTCTCAGCTGGCCATTTACCCCGAAGCGAAAACTGCAGAACGTGAGTAGAGAAGCCCAAATCTGGATGGTGATGCGGACGCACCTCGTACACGACATTCTCTTTCAACACGATGGACCTCTTCAATTTGCTTAGGATGGCAAGAATGTGTTGAACGATGACCGTTGTCTCGCCTTCCTTCTTCGTGTTTGCAAACGAGATCAAGGAACAATATACAGATCCGATTTCAGTGGCGGTGGTGGCCAAAGTCTTGCGTTGGTACAGACGAATTGTCGTCGACGGAGGAAGGAATGAGAAGATGCTGCCCAAGCATTCAACTTGAGAGCGTTGATACAAGAGGGAAATCTTACCCAGCAGCCGTCACGCCAATGGTCACGAGGAGAAACCGTCGCTGTTCAAGGATCTCAGAAAATGGCAAAGCAGGTTGGCAAATAGGATTTACCCAGGCAACATCAAACCCGTATCCTGGCGAGGACGCCGTAGCAAGATGTGTATCAAGGTACGAATATCCATAAACCTTTTTATTGATTTTCAGTCAGGCCTCAAGGACACAGGATCAGCAGAATCACTCGACGTACCAAAGCAGACGTAACCCATATGATCAAGTTAGTCATTGGAGGAACAGGCCAATAAAGACGAATGAAGAAAAAGAATGGGAAACAGACGAAACACACAGCTGCCAATCCAAAGGCATTTCCTTTACCAGATCCTGTCGATATATACCTGATGTGGACATCAAACCATGTTCTATGTACGAATTCCAAGGAAACACGAACCACATCACAGTACCAATGATTCCTCCAACAAAGGTACTGACTATACGCGCCACAAGCCCAAAGGTAGTATCCCCGCGGAAACGAGCGAGAGTGAGCTGGCCCATTATGCTGTCTGGTTTGAGTTACCCAAACCTAACGCAAGCTATGCGAACTCACACAGCCCATACAGATTTGTTTTCTTTCGGTCGCGATGAGTCAGTGAAAAGTAAACACGAGTAAGCTCACGCACTGTATGCAAATTCTGCTGATGACTTGAGGAAGGACGGCAACGATAGAATAACTATAGTCAAGTCGGTACTCAAATCCTCCTGGCACAAGCAAAGCGTCTTACCGCTCAATATGCCGGCCTTCAGAGCGAAAAGAACATTTCCTCCTCCCATCCCCTTCGCCGTATAGTACACCCAGTTCGCCGTTCTCTCTAGAACGTTTCGAGGAGGCATAGCATCTGGATCTCGACGAACCGCTTCTCCAAGGTCCGTCAGCGATGTCGGATCCAAACCAGGAATGATATCTAACCCCCCCCCCCCCCGATTCAATCAATGCTTTCCGCGTAAATAAGGGGACAAGCGCACCCGGATTTTCGTCGTCATCTCTTTCCATCATCTCGGATGGTATCCATGCCGTCCGATGCGCCAACTTTGACCAAGGCATTTTGGGGAACCATAGTTTCGGCTCTTCTCGCTCATTTTCCAGCCGAATTATCTCGCTGAGCTATTAACATGGATATACCTTCAGAAGTAAATATCGTGAGATTTTCACATACCACGTCCCGTATGCTCGTGGCAAATCGCATCAAGTGATACTGATATACATAGCAGTGAAAAAGATGTCGATGCGGCATGATTTCACGTTCCGTCAACGCGTCATCAGCGATAAACATGGTACGGTAAGGATCAAGGACGGTGAACCTTGCGAGGCATAGCTATGAGCACTCAGGAAATTCGGTTGTAACGCGAAAAAGGACCTTTTTTTGTTCGTGAACTCGTCCAAGTTCGACGACAGATCGCGATGAAGATCACCATATTTCTTTATCCTGTCCATACGAATACGTTTCTTGTCCTCCGCGCCTAGCCAGAAGTTGAAGCGATCATCCTGGAGAGATCCAAGCCAATCGCAGGTGCCCTGTAGTCCATTCTCGCAGCTTTTGAGCAAGTCCTGGCAACTGTTGCTCAGTAGTTCAGTGGCCCTCCCAATGTGTGCTTCCGAGTCTGGGTGGGACAAGTGTGTTGCTTCGAGGTTGAGATAATGGATAGATTCAAACACGCCTACGGCAGGCTCCATTCTTGCAGCGCGAGATAGCGCAAAATGAAGAAGTGAACTGTGAGAGTGAGTGGAGTGACGGGAAGCAGTGCGCCTGTGCGGAGAATGCCGTAGTTTGCGATGGTGGATTGCTGTATTATGATGCTGATGACGGTGGTGTGGGTGCTTCTTAGACCCACTCTCCAAGGACTCGTGATAATCCGGCTTTTCAGTACGAGCAAGTGGTTGGTCGCGGTCTGGAGATGGAGGTCGAGAATGAGGTGGGGAAGGGAATACAGGTGTCGCAGGGATTGACGGAGGTGGAGAGATGGGAAACTTTTCTCTTGTGGGATCTATCAGTGTATAGTACACGCTCATGCCGCCTGCCTTGACAATGAGTCCTCTCGTCAAAGAATGAAGTTGAATGTAATCGGTAGGCGCAAAACGAGAATAAACGACGTCGAATTTTTGCAGACGAGCGGCAGATAAAAGCAAAGCAAGTGCACTTTCTGCTTTACTAATAGCTGCGATGATCGGGGTCGCAGAAAAGTCGGAGGCAGTAACATCTTGTTGTAGGCGCTGGCGGTGTTCCTTGGTCGCAGAGACAAGGAATGATAGTACAGTGTGTAGACGCATGGTGAATACGGCCGATTCAGAATTTGGGAATAAGAAAAGAGACAGGGTCAGAGCAATGGCTGAATGGAATGTCAGCGGTAGAACAATAAATCTTCCAGTCTGAAAACGTGTCAGACATGCATCAGGACGCAACTGATGAACGGACCGAGTAGAGGGGGAACGGAAACAGAACAGCTGTCGTCAGTGAGATGTCTGAACCATCATCTGTGAGTTGGTGTCAGACGAACGGATAACGGTGTCTCACCGATACAAATACAACCAAAAATACATGCGAAGGTGAGCGGTCCGGGGCCTGCACGAGATTTAATATATAGGAAAACGAAGCTCCCGACGAAGAGAAACACGGCAAGTATGACAGTGGGCTACAGTTACGCGTGTGAACCGCTAGCTCCAATGACAGTCGAGGGCGCTACTTACGGCTGGTTCAATATATTGGCCAGTGACGATCTTCGCGAGAGATGCAGTCGGGTCCTTGTTCGAACGCGCAATGTCTGCCAACTTGATGCCTAGAGAGGACCAACTGTGGAAGAATCAGAATTCGCTTGCCAAGTCACACATGAGATGCAGCCAAAACTACTGACGCCCAACCAAATACTGCGAATACCAGGATTCCAAGCTCCCGTTGAAGCACAGCGACAAATGGGTCGCTTGGAGGAGAGAGAAATGATGCTATGCATGAGTCAGCTCAGCAACTACGTCGGAGCAGATCCTTGGATGGTTCACCAATGATGATCAGGAAAGCTGCCTAGAGGCTCGTCAGACCAAGCAAATGAAAAGATAACCTTTTATGTTACCTGGCCCATCACATTGAGTGTTGTCGGGATGAGAAACAATAAGAGGCAGATCCAAGCCGCTAGGGCGCTCCGTAGAACTGGTTTCCATTTCGACCAACTCCAATTCGCGGGTATCCACTGGAGCGTGGGTGGAAGATTTTCGGGACAAAAAAATGACTTTAGAGACGCTTCTGTGGTCTTTTCTTCGGGGATGAAGGCATTCGGTTTGACGACCTTTTCTTTATCCGCGACTTCAGCTGACGTGTTGTTTAGAGAATCGGGAGTTGCAGGACGAACGGCGCTTGGGTTTGTCTGTTCTGGTTCTGGCTGTATCTCGATGTGCAGCTGCTGCCTGAGTGACAGAGGACGACCTCGTCGCTGGTCCTCCGACATGGCTCACAAGCAGATCCCAGCGGGGAAAGACTTATCTGCTTGGCGAATGAATGATGGTTGCCACGGGATCAACGCTACGTCATCAGGCACATCATGTGATTTTGACTTCCCACCACCAAAGTACAGTAACCCACTTCTTCAACTGATACTGGTTGAAAACAGAAGAATGCACCAGGCCCTTCGTACTCTTTTGAACGATGAACAGTAGAGTGGCGGCCATTTGATGGGTACTGCAAGGGCATGCATTGCACATCCAGAACATGCCAGATCCTTGTATGACTATTTTAATCCCTTGGTCATCAAGCCCTCGGACTTGGAACCGAGTCTTGGCAAGAACTGATTTGGTGGTCCAGGACAGCACGTCAGGGCATAGTAGATGCTAAATGAAGACGAACACATGGGTTTGGGTTTGTCTCTCGATTGATCGTGGCTAGTCACATCAGCAAACATAGCCAGACCAATCAACCCTGCTAGGTCTTGCAAGTCAAAAGTGCTTCCGGCTTGTAGTGTCCCACGAGAGTATCACCTAAATTGTAGGATCTTGCAGACCGGCTTTGCATTGTAAGCCATGCTACACCGTTCTCGTCCAGATTCGAGCACCCAAAGATGAAAACATAGACAACGCAATGCGGTGGTTGGATTATGTAGAAGATGAAACCTAGGATTCAGATTAGTAAATCAAGAGTGGGAAAACTCACCATGAGAGCTTGGCGACGACCAAAATCAACCAGCCAACACAGCTAACCCAATCACAGAGTTGAGCGCTCAAGGATTGGTGCACAGACACAAGCTGCACAACCACCCAGGCTGAGGGACCCCACAGACGTAGAGATCAACCCTGGGCGTGAGACGAAGGTAACAAAGTAAGAGAGACATATGGAAATGGGGATGTAAGTATCCTAGGACATACACCCGGTACACTTGGATTTCTTGAGAACTATGGGTAAGGAGAAAGAGAGGGCAATGCACTAGTAAGCTGACGAAGATGATCAACACTAGGGTACGGCTAAAAACTCAGTGGCCTGTGAATAACCAGTTAAAAACACAGGCCTGCTGGGGGGGTTATTAACTAGCAGTTATTTAACGGTCAAATAATGGCACGTGATCTTTGTATTCATCACGTGACTATCAAAATCGATTGTGAGCCGCTCAACTACCGCACGATCTACCAATTCCAAGCGCTGTCCGGATCCTCTGGCACTGTGTCACTGATAACCACGGCATCACTCACAGAATTCTCGCCTCCAAAATTTGAAACTCTCCCCGCCATGAGGACCTGGGTCAGCACCGGAGCTGTCAGGTCAATATCGAAGCACGACTCAGCCTCTTGATTTCGAGGTTCAGTTTCATCCAGCCAGATATCCATGTCATCCTCTCCAAGTTCCTCTGTTCCGTCTTCATCTTCAGCCATCAGGTAACTGCCATGACATTTGTGGCTAATTCGCAGTTCAGAGGATGCTTCGTCTGGGCTTGCTGGCTTCAGAAGTGAGTTGAGATCATAGAATGAGACTGTAGGGTATTCTTTGCACTTGAGCTGTTATTTGTAGGTAGAATTCGGAGATCACAGTATGATGACATTACTTACATCCGGGTTGTACATATGCCATTGATGGATTTGGGTCATATCAATGAGAGTCTGGACTTGCTGCCGACTGTGTGTTGCTGAGTTCATTTTCATGAAGATGGGCATTGTCCGTTCTTCTGGCATTGAGTTGGGCTTGATCGAGAATAGCTTGATGCCAAGAGACTGAGAATAGTCAGCAATTCCCTGACATTGCTAATGTACAAGGTCCTTACAGCAAGAACCACACTTTTGTGGTTCAGTGCAAGATTTCGCCAGTATGACAATGCACTCTGCTGCTCCCTGATTGGTGTTTCAAAGGGATGTACTCCCTTCACATAGTGTTCAAATTGGCATGTAAATCCAACTCGCACATCTGAGCCTGACATTTCTTTTAATATTGGATCATGCATTGACTGCCATTCCACCTCAAGAACCTGCTTCAAATATTTGAGTACACGGGAACCAGTGGGCGATTTTACCCAGAGATCATAGTCAGAATTTTTTACATCCAACATGAGAGTGCCAGTGGTGGGTATCTTGATTGTTAGAGCCAAAGGATTGAGATTTGGGCGGCTGCGTAAAAATGCTGTCTGAATATAACCTATGGTAAATATAAAGCACAAAATTAGCACTTCTCCATATCAAAGGGAAAGATACTTGCATGGTTCAAGTGCAAAAGCTGCCAAATAACAGTCTGTAGGGCCATCTTGAAGTTGCTCACGGAAACGAGTATTGACAATATGATAGATCTGACCAGCATCTTCACTGCTAAATCCATTCACAGGATCATCAAGAACTTGTTTGATAGATCCACAAATTGTAATCCAGTACTTGTAGACATCTGCAGGATTTGTTTGTGAAGACTCCAAGCAGACAATAGACTTCACAACAGGTGCTCCAACCTCAATAAAGTGATTGAGACTGATTTCAAATGTCAACCCAATGACACTTTCTGATCAAAACAGGTTTGTGAGCATGGCTTTCTAGAAAAAACATGATTCTCTGCACTCTCTAGAAGAGTCAAATATATTATACCTTAGATGGGAACTTGAATCCCTGGTTGTTCACCATCATGAAGAACTGGGAGGCATCACTGCAATGACATCACTGCTGTACAAATTGTTACAAACTGTGTTTTTCCAATCCCCTCAAGCCCACATGATATTCCA
Source organism: Tylopilus cervinicoccineus (assembly GCA_038094635.1). NCBI lineage: Eukaryota > Fungi > Basidiomycota > Agaricomycetes > Boletales > Boletaceae > Tylopilus > Tylopilus cervinicoccineus. The sequence continues at coordinate 20,421 of JBBPUK010000347.1, forward strand.
AGCCTGCTACATGTAGCCTCAAGTGCTTCAGCTGCTTGGCTTGACTTTCAAAAAAAGGTTATCAGTAGCTGGATATATTTTATGGTCTAAAATGTGTCAACATTTATATTAATTAATGGTGGTAGAGATCAGATCATGATTTACTCCATTGAACATTTTGAGCTTGGCAATGTCTTTGACAAGCAGGTTCAGGTGATGGCAAATATCTGACATTAGAATACAAGTTGTTACTTTTTTGCTGACATATTAACATACAAGGTGGGTGTTTCCTATATTATTAGATATAATACCTGAGATGATACAACCCCTAGAACAACCCAAGGAACTGGCCAAGGGAAGACATGTATAGGAGCCATGTTGGCATCTGGCCAAGGATGTCATTAGCCAGAGGGGCCCAACCTAACCCACTAACCCGAGGGGACTCCCCGAGCTAGGGCTTGCTCTAATGGTGAGGGAAAACCACCAGAAGAACAGACTGAGGTTGCCCTTAGCTATCCCAGACCTTATATATCTTAGTGTATATACATCATGTGACCTAGGCTACTACTATAGTAACCG
>JBBPUK010000349.1:11884-22086 GCA_038094635.1 Tylopilus cervinicoccineus
CATAACATATCTAATGCAAATATACTAAAACAACTAATCAGTAATGGCAAGTTCAATTGCTAGAACAGTCTCTTTTCACTTGAAGGGAAGAACCACTAATGAGGTAATTGATGGTAGAGATAGAGGTTACTTAGATCAGATCACAAGGTGGCAGGCTGTTCTAAGGAGGAGTTCTAGCACATAGATTGTGTAGAACAAGCTAAAATAGTACTATATGCAAGGATCCTATTTATAGAGTAAATCAGCAGTGTATAGACCAAGTAGTAAAGAAAGAAAACAGCCAAATAGGGAAGAGGCATTATCAGTGGCTCAAGGATACATCTAAAGGGGGAAGGCTGCTGATGCTATGGTACATGAGTAAGTCATTAGAGTATTCTCAGATAATCAATGTTGCTCTCAATATATATTGAAGGGAGAACAGATAGAAAGGTGAGTCATATATAGGAAAGGAGGAGAAAGAATGGGGGTATATGAAGAGAATGGAGTGACTTGTAATAGTGGATCATAAGAAAGTGAACCAGCTCTGCTGTCTGGTTAGTGGGCCACTTGGTCTTTAGCTTCTGATGCTGCTTGCCCTTTCCTTTGGCCATTGAAGCATGGGACTAAGAGGTCTGACCTGTCTGAGACAGGCCAACAGTGTTCAAGCAGAGAGAGCACCTGGAAGAACTGGTGCTGTTTGAAGTTGACTGTGAGGATGTTGGGGGGGCCATGGTTGGAAGTGTTGTAGTGATAGAAGGGGCCATATGCAGAGCAATTGCAATGCAGAGTTGCTGATCTCCAAGTCATGTGACTAACTAGCCAAACCAAACATGAAGTTTGATTTTCTAACAATCTAGACAGGACATAACATGTTAGAGTTCGAATGTGTGAGAAAACAAATGTTGGCCAAATTTCAAATAGGTTTTTGTCATATTTTTGAACCCCAATATCTCAACAAAGTCAAAATATTTTAATTTAATTTGTTTGGCTGTCAGAGTTCTCGTTATTATTTTTGGTAAACTTATCCTTCCGCTTTTGAATGCCTATGTAGGCTTGATTATTTAATTTTTCTCGAAACGTTTGTGTATGTATTCAAGACATTTTGTCAGCCAATAAGTGCACACTGTGTCTTAGCTATGTATCTAATCGTGCATTGAGTGTTATTCGAGTTCATCACCATCTTCCTCGGACCCCAATGCGTCATCAAGGTCAGGCATGGCGCGGTTGGGGTTGGGGATCAAGAGGTCCTCAGTGCTCCCAGCAGCGAGCTCTGTGTGCGAATAAGGGGTTCAGATCACCTGTGAGGATAGCGGACAGACCTTTATCTTTGCGCGACTCTTGGTAGCTTTTTTCGAGCTCGGTGAGAATCGCGTCCTGCGTCGCGGCGACTTCTTCTACTGACTTGCATGTTTTATACTTGTCCAAATATGCTCTACAGGTGCCACGTATGAAGCCCATGTGTGATATGGAAAGGAACTGTACTTGCCCATTGATCTTCCAGAACGAGTCTCCCCAGCCAAATCCACTCAGCAGAGTCTCTGCATACTGGTCGAATCCAGTGATATAGAAAGCAGCGGCAAGGGCCTCGACACAATTGAGTCTCCAAGGCCGACCGTAGTTTGTTGGGTTGGCAGCAAGTAGATATGGTACTGGACAACGATGTGAGCTCGCAACAAAGGATAGTAGCATACCCTACACACGCAAACGCTCGTGGGGACTGGCTATCTTTGAAAAGGGGACGTCATCCAGGCGTGCCCAGGAACACTCGACGACCGCGAGTCCCTCTTTAGCTATGATATCCCTATCAGCGGGGCTTACGACGGAGGTACCGTTGGGTCTTGAACGAAACGGGTCAAGGTTCGTGAGCATGAACCACTCACACGCCGCACGCGCAGGGACTCACGATACGACGACACCGCGGAAGCGTATGCCGACCTTGAGTTGCTTGATAAGACCGAGTCTGGCGAGCCTCTTTCCCGAGCATCTACGCGGGTCACAGTGGCCAAAGTCCTTTCGCATGGTCAAGGGGACTGGGCAGCCAGAGTTGGTTTCGACACTCACCCACATCACCACGGGGACGTCGATTTTGGTCGGCCAAGGTGGTGGGTGATCGTCGTCCGCGCCCTCTGGGTCTTTATTGCGGTGGCCCATACGCGCATACCGCCGCGACGATGACTTGGATCCCTTGCCCATCGCCCAATGCGTTCATGGGCTATTTCATGTATTTATTTATGTGACCCCCCTGCGACCCCCCTCGTTCTCATAACCCTAACCCGACAACACGTGTTTTACGTTCAGCAGGCTCGTTTGCTCGTCGTTGTGGTTGTCGTCGTCGTTGCCGTCATCCAGCACGCCGTCCTCATCGCCCATGGCGACGAACAGCCATCCTCCGCCCGGAATACCAGAAGCATCGCGTCTCTCCACCCAGACATGGCAACACGACCTCCTCCAGCTCTTCCAGAATGCCAAGGATCGCTTTCCAGATGTCGTATGGGAACTGCACCCAGACGACGGTCACGACTCCACGGAAGAAGTGTGGGGACACAAAGGTGGGCGCGCTCGTCGTGATCCCCGGCGCCAGCTCACTCTCCTCCAGCGATCGTGTACGCGCGTGCCCCGCCTTCGTTCCAGGCACGCTACTTCTCCTTTCGCCCTCCGCCCATCGCGTCCCCGACTCCCTACTCTCCCTCCCCCTCTCCAGCCCCTGCACAGTCTTCGGTCTCGCTGAGTCTGACCCTGGACTATGTCCAAAACTCACGCTCCCCCTCTCCATTCCGTTCCTCATCTCCATCCCTGTCCACTGCCCAGGGTAGCGTGCTCCGTATTCCTCAACAAATATCCCCGGCCCTCTTCTCCAATGAGCTAGAATACCTGTATACAGGAAAGGGCCTAGGGGAGGCGTTTGAATTCCTCTTTGATACCTCGGAATCATGCGACCTTGTCGACCCCGAGGAGAGCCGTGTCGACAAGCTCCGCAAAGACTTGGTTTACATGTGGCGTTCTCGTCTCTACTCCGATATTCGTATTTCCCTCACGGGCACATTTTCAACCTCGAATCCCGAACACACCACCGCCATCTTCTCCTCCCACCGTTTCATTCTCGTCTCCCGCTCCCCGTATTTCCGAGCGCAGCTCCTCGCTTGGGGCCCGAAAGTCGCGGTCGCCGCTGGATCATCCTCACCTGGTGAACCGTTGACAGTTACCCTCCCGTCTCCACCATTCACCCCTGCGTCACTCCACTTCACCCTCGGTTACCTCTACACGGGCACGCTTGTCTTCTCTCATAGAACATATGACCTCGACACCGCGTTTTCCATTCTTCGATCTGCAAATTATCTTTCACTCCCCCAGCTTTACAACGAAATCCAAGCCCGTATCGTTTACGAGATGCTCCATGGCCTCTATCACGCGTTCCTGGAGTTCGACGAATACGAGCGAATCACAAATGCCAAGTGGGGCATTGGTGGATGTCGTTGCCGCCAGTGTGCTCGTAGAGTCCCACGTGTGCTCGAGTTCGCACTCTCCGATGACCTCGCAAACAACTACCTCGAGCGAGGTGCTCGACGCGCACTTGTGGGTCTCTTTGGGGAAGGCTGGTGCAACTCCGAATTCGCCGCTTTACCTCAAAAAACGCGCGATAGCGTGGTCAAAGGTGTCGGCAAACGGACGACGCCCACCAACGTCTTCCCATTGTTGTTCGCCGCTCAGCACGCGATGAAGAAGCTGAATGCCGCTATTGATGCATGGGCAGACGTATCGAGAGAGATGGTATTGACGGCGCAGAAAACTATTGACGAGTGTCTTGTGAAAGAAAGTGAACTGTGCTTTGAGCAGCCAGAATGGGTGGAGATGCTAGAAGGTGACGGGGCCGGGTTTGAAGACGGAGAGAGAGTAGGCTGGGTCATGGAGGCCCTCAAGAGGGGAATGAATGAGCGTCACGCTGCGACCGTCTACCAGGTACGTCCGTCGAGTCCATTGCAATGCCATGAGTGTTTGATCGGTGTCCTCATCACAGATACTTGTATCCAGCATATTGCTCCGCCCGCATGCTACAGAAACGGACGCGACAATGCTCTCTCAGACGTCTCACATCCGTGCACAGGTCGAAGATGCCCGCGTCGATTTGCTGAGATGGATTAGAAAACGGTGGATGGGGATACGACAGGAAGGTGGCTTTGATTCCCTCGAAGGGTGGTCAATCAAAGAGATCTCGCAAGGTGAGACTTATTTGTTTGCCTTCACCCACCTCATGCATTGATGAGCTCTTGCGTTATTCTAATCCCTGCATTGTTGGCCCATCGCGGTTTCCAGAAATCGAAGTTCCCGTGGAAGATCTGATCTCTCCTGCACCACATCACACGCTCCGAAATCCTCATCTGTCTCGTGCTCTTCGTCCATCTTTGATCCGCGGCTCTGGCGACGCGGATTCGGATACGCTCTCAGTGCACTCTCTCCGAGCTTCCGTCCTCTCCCGCGCTCTCCCCGGTTCGAAATCCCACGGGCTGGGTAGGGATGGTAGCCTTGCAAGCTCAGGGAGTTCAATACGCAGTGTGGCGCGAAGCACAAACACCTTGACGCCATCTGGTTCTGCGAGGGTGCGCAACTACAGCACAACGTCACGCGCGAACGAGAGACCCGACTCTAAGCTGACACCAGACTCTGCGAGCGTCACGAGCGTACGAACTGGTACTACAGAAAAGGCACGTGCTCGTGCTCGTGTGGTCGGACATCGGAAGTCGCCGTCAGCGAACACGACTTCTAGGCGTTCAGCCGATGACCGTGATTCGCTTGCAAGCGAGAAGGATGAGGAGGGGGACGACGACCATGACGGTACTTCAACACCAACGCCGTCCGTCGCGAACTCTCCAAACGGACGACCTACTCTGTCCAAGATAATCACCAACAGCACCTCGTCTATGCGCTCCACGACATCGATATCCTCCAAGCAACCTACACTTTCTGTGCGCCCTCGACAGTCCACCGTCCGCTCCTCCCATTACTCTTCTTCTCATCAAGCCACAAACGGTCTATCCACTCTCCGCATACCATCTACAGCAATTCGCCCAAATTCCAATATTTCCTCTGCCACGTCTGATTCAACATTCCGCACCGCACAATCGGAGCTCGTCACGCCGACTTCAGCTGGTTCTAGCGGCGCCCGGTCCCGTAAGACATCTGGTGGATCCACACTTTCGACCGTCAGCACACGAACCGTTGGCACCACTGCTAAAAAGGGACCCACGTCCAGTGCCGCGGTGTTAGGACCAGGGGCCGCGCCCGCAGTCCGAGCCCGCGTGGCGTCTGGTGTCTCCATCACGTCCACACGTACTCCTGTGCGACATCCAGATAAGGATGCCACCAAGATCAGCCCCATGTCAGGAACAAAGCGATTGCCGTCTGCAGGTCGTACGACACCCATCGCACAGAAAAAGTCGGTGGGCAGGAGCATCATTGAAAAGACCACGGGTCAGAAAGCCTCTCCTGTGCCTTCCCCGCGCATTGGTCGCATGGAGATCGGAATGGAACGCGGGTCCAAGACTGACAATGACAAGGAAAATATGCCCTCCGTCCCACAGACCGAGTTACCAGTGGACAATGACGACATGGAGACCAACTTGCACACTGTTTACACTGCGCCAGAGGTCCCGGAGCAAGGATCGAATCCCGTCATCACTCCTCTCGCTAACGAAGACGATCGGATTTCTGAAGTAAACCAGGCAGTGCGCAGCAGCTCCGAAACGATCATCACCCGAACACCCGAAATGAAATCCTCTCCCCAGACTACACTTACCGAATCGACTCTCGCATCAGCAGTTCCCCCAGGGGCGACGCTCGACATCGGGATTCCTTGTATCATCTCGTCCAAGCGGAAACGATTCCGCGCGTTTGCGCGATATATCGGGGAAGTCTTTGGCGAGAGTGGGCCATGGGTCGGCGTCGAGGTACCCATCGACACCTGGGTCGGCGATGCTAGCGATGGCCGAGCATGGTGCGACGGTTCCTGGGGCGGCATTCGGTACTTTGACATTGGAGGCAACGGCTCCGAATGGGAGTTTGGTGTCGGAGAAGACGCGCGTGCCCCACGGCGGCGCAAGATGGAGTGGAGCAATGGCACGTCGACGCTCAAGGGACTGGGTGGCACGAAGCGAGAGGGGGACCAGTTGAATGTCAGCCTCGACAGGATGAAGCGGATGCGGAGCGCATCCCCTGTTGCGAGTGACTTGTCGACATCCGACTCTATGGGGCTCTTCGTGCGGCCACAGCAAGTGCTGTATGTAGTTGACGCTGTCGGCGCAGATATTTGAAGCAGCCCCACGCTACGTATGCGACCTCGCTGCCACGCATTCATCTCTTTTTGATGATCCCACACAACGTATCTCTCCTGTCCATCATGTTCCGTTTTCTTTCTCAATCCCTGGCATGATCTCGCGATTATAACAACACCTATTATCTCCGTCGTTCCCCAACGGATTTGTTACAGGAACTAATCTCGCATACAACACAGAATCTGCATAATCCCTTGCTCTCTATTTTTTGCTATCAAACTGGCAATATGTGTGTTTACAGGGATTCCACACTCGTTGCTTTCTCCTTATTTTCCCTCTTAATTCCTTGTCTCCATGCACATGCTTTGACCTAACGAGATGAGGTAGAAGGCTCTTCTTGCGGAATGAACGTCATGTTTTTCTCCTTGTTTTGCTTTACTCCTTACCCCTCTGGCGTGTGTCCGTCCATTAACGCCCATCTTCAACGCTCGTTTTCTTTTTTTTTTTTTTTCCAAACACATGCTCTCATCTCAGGTATCCTCTCTCATTACCCTTTCTGCATCTTCCTTTTTTCCGTCATTGGCATTTCTTTGGAGAGGTGCAAATTGCACTGGAAAGATTGTATATGCTGCTGAGCTGCAAATATACGAAAAAAGATTGACACGACATGTTCTTTGTCGCCGCGATTATCGTCCCCGAAGTGTACCTACCGAGTGGAATGCCTTGGCGCCGAGCCTTTATTGAGATCTCGTGCCTGAGAAGGTATGCAATGCATAACTGTTGTCTGGCACTCATGTCTCTGATCAAATGATCGAGAAGTATACATGTAAGTCAAAAGTGCCTCAACCAATGGAATGAAGATCTCTCTACTCATATTAGCTTCATTTGGCTCATATGACATAAGGTTCCTTATGTGGCTGTAGATTACCTCAGGTTTTGGGCACCTGTTCAAGGGCAACTTAGGCAAGCAATGAACATCACTCATGCTGTCCTCTTGATGCATTGCATATTCCAAATACAATGACTCCAAAAACCCTTTCCATACTAACCCTCACTGCAGTGTGTGAAGTGCACTGCCAGCCACTGTGGGAATTTCATTTTGCTTTGTGGAGTTATAAATAGTACTCTCTCTGGGCTACCAAATTGCCCCCTAGGTCATGTCATTTGATTCACATGTCACAGAAATATAGTCATTTTAAAGCAGCAATGTCATGGAAAGGGTTTTTTCACATTTGAATTGTTGGGTATTACTAATACTTGATATAGCCCCCTTTTGCTCTAAGCACTCCCTGAATCCTCCTAGACATGCTCTCAATCAATCTCTGACACTCCTCAGCTGGTATCTTCTTGCACTCTATCTAAACTCTCTTCCATAATTTATAAATCCCATTGGAAGGGTTTTCATACTCTGCAAGCCTCCTCTTGAGCCATTTCCAGAGATTTTCAATGGGGTTTAGATCAGAAGATTGTGCAGGCCATCCCATAGTCTCAAATTCTTACTTCTCTAGCCAGTCCTTGACCATTTTGTAGATATGCTTAGGATTATTGTCCTGCTGAAAAATGATATTAGAAGGATTTAAACCATAATATCTTAGAGTTTTCTAGAGCTTATCTAAAGATAGAGATCTCCATTCATCTTGCCATCAATCTTAGTAGCAAAGCCAACTCCATTCCAAGTCATATAGCTCTACTATTATGGTGTAATGGCATCTAATGCAAATGTACTAAAATAACTAGTTAGTAATGGTAAGTGTGATTGCTAGAACAGTCCCTTTTCACTTGAAGGGAAGGACCACTAAAGAGATAGTCAATGGTTAAAGAGGATGGGTTACTCAGACCTTAGCAGTAGGATGGCATGCTGACTAAGAAGAAGTTCTAGCATATATAGTATCTTTCATCTAATAGAGAAGAAGTAGTGATAATTACATAAATAAGAAGCTCTAGAAAGATCTAGAAGTAGAGATGAAAAAGATATGCTGGACATGCACAATAGAAAATTAGAACCAATCAAGATCCATCTGAAAGGGTTCAAGATTTAAATACAACCCTAGATCTAGAAATAATAAATCCATATCATAATAGTACTACTATAAGTATTAGATGACCCCATAGGAGACACTTTATGCTCTGCATGCTATCTAGATAATCTTTGAACACTTTGATACCTACAGTGAGCAATAAAACCATTTCAATAACTAACTCTAATATAGTATGTGAAGTACTGTCATATGCATAACATCTAACTCCACTCTGGACTCTTCTGAACTTCTATAACAACCTCTAGACTTAGACCTCTGACTCCAGACCTGATACAACTCCTAGAACAACTCAAGGCAATGGCCAAGGGAAGATATGTATAGGAGTCTTTATAGGTGTCTGAATGAGGACATCTTGATCCAGCATAACACTACTAAATCACTACCCAAGGGTACTCTCTGAGCAGGGCTTGTCCTAATAAGGGGGAAACCCCAAGAGAACAGACTGAGGTTGCCCTCAGCTGTCCCAAGCTTTATATACCTTAGGATATATATATCATATGATCTAGGCTACACTATAAGTAACTGGAAACCCTGTGCCCTTGTCACCATATGATATTCCCTATTTATAACAGACCATAGCTGGACTGCACTTTACCCACTGTCTTATATCCAGCTACATGCAGATCTGGCATGGCATCAAGCCCTAAGACCTTCATATCTGCACTGTCTACACCCCAGATCTTATCTTACACCAACCACTGGCAAGATCCATGGTGGGCAATTCATGACCTTTTGCAGTTATGCCCTTGCAGCCATAACAAGACCACTCTATAGATTCTAGTTACATTATTTCCTTATTCCCTTTCTATTCTAGTTTTGCTTTATAGATACCTCTGAGTCTATATTTGCACAGCTCCAGTTATTCCCTTTCTGTTCTCCATTCTCTAGTTTCAGTCTTTCTTTACTTCCATCTTACTTATAGCATAGCTCCAAGTTACTAATGCTATATCTGCTCCTCTATATATATAGTTCATAGTTTTCCATTATGTACCTTTAGTCAGTTATTGACTTAGATTAACTCCAGTTACTATTATGCAAATCATCATTATAGAGACTGGTATGTCTCTATGGTTATATTCTCTTATTTTATATATTTCTACCATTCATTCTTAGTCCTTGATAGTCCCTTATACTTCCCCATCACCCTCTATGTAGACAAACCTAGACTTGTGCTTATATTGGACTACATAGTTCATCTCAGACTCCAATCTCATAGACTGAACCATCAACACTTCTTACTATTTTGATTTTGAACTTATATATGGACATATAGTCTCATATGAAATTGTGACTGACTTTCCAATTTCATATAGAGTCTCAGGTATATCTAGGACTATAAATCTGATATAGCAAGATTAGAAAAGTTAGCTCCTGTTTGCTCATTATCATTTGACCATATACTAACCATCCATTACTATCATTATCACTACCATCACTGCTCCACTTGTACTTTACTATCCATCAATCTCATCAATGACTGATTGGACCTCCAGTTTTATGCACTAGACCTCTTTCCAGCATTCTTCTGATTAGTGTTATGGTATGATGGTACCTAATGCAAATGTACTAAAACAACTAGACAGAATGACAACCTCTATTGCATAGATGGCACAACCTTGTGTGGATAACCTGGACCCATGGGTAGCAGCATAGATGGTGTGGCTTCTGGATGGCAACCTTTGTTGTATAGGTAGCATAACCTTGTGTGGATAATCTGGACCCTTGGGTAGTGACATAGATGATGTGGCTCCTGAATGGCAACCTCTGTTGTATGAATGGCTAGTGTCAGTACTTCCTTAGTATGGACCACTACCAGCAGCATAGATGACATGACCTCTTCTGTGGATGATCAGTTATAGCAAGTTCAATCACTAGAACAGTCCCTTTTCACTTGGAGGGAAGAACCACTAATGAGATA
>JBBPUK010000350.1:2144-12788 GCA_038094635.1 Tylopilus cervinicoccineus
CCTCCTTGCTCGTCCGTTTCGAACGCCTTCAGCAATTGAATGACCTTGAGGATGCAATTTCGAGCCTTAAGGGTGCTGTTAACCTTACTCCCCATGGCCACCCTGATGGGCCCAATCGTCTTGCTAACCTCGGCATGTCATTTTCATCTCGCTTCGGGCGACTTGGGCAGCTGGGCGACCTTGAGGATGCAGTTTCGACACTCAGGGACGCTCTTGACCTCACTCCTCTTGATCATCCTTTCAGACACCGCTGTCTGTACCACCTCGGCATGTCTTTCCAGGCTCGTTTTGAGCGTCTCGGGAAGATTGATGACCTCGAGAATGCAGTTCTGGTGCTGAGATCTGCCCTCGATCTCATCCCTAATACTCATTCTCACCAGCTCGCTTATCTTAGCGAACTTGGCAAGTCTCTCAGAACTCGTTTTGAGCAGTTCGGACAGCTGGCTGACCTCGAGGACGCAATCTCGACACAGTGGGATGCTGTTAATCTTATTCCTCATGATCACCCTTTCAGGCCCAGTTATCTCCATCGCCTCGGCACCTCTTTGAAACTTCGTTTTGACCGCCTTGGGAAGCTTAGTGATCTTGAGGATGCAGTTCTGATGCTGAGAGGAGCTCTTGATCTCATTCCCAATGATCATCCCGGCAGATCCAGTTGTCTAAATACACTCGGCAATTCCCTCCGAACTCGTTTCGAGCGTCTGGGGCAGCTGCCGGACCTTGAGGACGCAATCTCAAGGCAGATGGATGCTGTTGATCTTACTCCTTATGATCATCCTGACAAATCTGTCCGACTTCACAACCTTGGAAACTCCTTGCAAATTCGATTCGATCGTCTTGGACAACTGAGCGATCTCGAGGATGCTATTTCAAGGCAGAGGGATGCCATTGAGCTTGCCCCCGATGGTTATCCTGACACGCCTGCCTGTCTCACCAATCTCGGCAACTCCCTTGCGTCTCGTTTCGACAGCCTTGGACAGCTGAGTGATCTCGTGGATGCCATTTCGAAGCATAAGGAAGCTGTCGAACTCACTCCTCATGATCACCATGACAAGCCCATCTGTCTCAGTAACCTTGGCATTTCCCTCCTCACTTCTTTCGAGCGCCTTGGGCAGTTGAACGACCTCGAGGATGCAATTGCAATGTTCAGAAGAGCTGTTGACATCACTCCTGATGATCATCCTGCTAAGCCTGACCGTCTTAGCAACCTCGGTGCTTCCATTTTCTCTCGTTTTAAGCGCCTTGGACAGCTTAGTGATCTAGAGGATGCAATTTCGAGGCAGAGGGAAGCTGTCAACCTCACACCTCATGATCATCCCGGTTATCCAGACTATCTCAACAACCTCGGCAACTCCCTCACCACCCGTTTTGACCGCCTCGGTCTGCTGGCTGACCTCGAGGATGCGATCTCCGAGCAGAGGAAAGTTCTTGAGATCACTCCTCATGATTACCCCGGCAAGTCAGATCGTCTTAGCAACCTCGGAGTCTGCCTGTTCGCCCGTTTCAAGCACCTCAAGCAGTCGAATGACCTGGAGGATGCAATTTCGATGTTCAAGGAAGCTGATGACCTCACTCCCAGTGTCCATTCACACAAGCCTGCTCGCCTTAACAACCTCGGAATCTCCTTTATGCGCCGCTTTGTGCATTTCGGGCTGCCAGCTGACCTTGAGAATGGAATTTCAATGCTCAGGGAGGCTGCTGATCTGACTCCTCAAAGCCACTCTGACAAACCATCCCAACTTTACAATCTCGGGATCTCGCTTGAAGATCGTTTTGAGCACCTTGGGCAGCCTAGTGACCTTGAGGATGCCATTTCGGTGTATTTGGATGCTATCAAACTCACTCCTCATGATCACCCTTACAGGCCTGTCTATTTTAATCGCCTGGGTAGGACCCTTCAAACTCGCTGTGAGCACCTTGGAGAGTTGAGTTACCTCGAGCAAGTGATTTCGCTGTACTCGCATGCTGCTTCAGCCCCCATTGGACCCGCTCGCGTTCGATTTGATGCATCACGAAATTGGATATCATGTGCTCACCGTATTCATCATCACACTCTCTTGCATGCATATTCTGTCGCTCTTAGCCTTCTTCCTCAACTCGCATGGACCGGCCTCTCTCTCACACATCGCTTTGATGAACTCAGCCGAGGTGCCAATGTCGTCCGGGAGGCTGCAGCCGCAGCTTTGGAATTGGGACACCCGGAAACAGCCGTGGAGTGGCTCGAACAAGGACGTTCCATTGTTTGGGGAGAACTACTCCAGCTCCGCAGTTCTCATGAAGAATTGTCCTCTGCTCATCCAGATCACGCACGTAGGCTTGACGAACTCTCTGCCGCACTAGACCATGCTGGTGCCGATCACGAAAGATTACTGTCCGTGTTTCCAGAACAGACTCAAGGTATAACACATCATTCGACGGAGTCTTCTCAGAAAGTGGCGGACCGACACCGTGCACTCGCTATCGAGCGAGACAAGCTGCTTCAAGAGATCCGGTGTCTGCCTGGCTTCGAGCAATTTCTCCTCCGCAAACAGTTCTCTCAGCTCCGTGCTGCGGCGCACTCTGGTCCCGTGGTCCTACTCAATGCTGCAGAGGCCCGTTGCGATGCACTGATCATTATTGACGGCGTGGACCATGTAATTCATGTCCCACTTCCTGTTTTCACTTTCAGGCGGTCTGCCGATCTTCAAATCACCCTCAAACACTTTGTTCGTCATACACGAGAAGGGAGACCTGTACCCGAGGACAGAGCCAGCTGGGAATCCATCCTACCTCCTTTGTGGAGAGGCATCGTCAAACCAGTTTTGGAAGCCTTGGCTCTTTCAGTAAGTGCGGTTACCCATATACACAGCTGATTCGTTTAATTGCATGTTTGGACAGACACCCGGAGACCTATCACGCATTTTCTGGTGTCCGACCGGCCCTCTTGTGTTTCTTCCCATCCATGCAGCTGGAATTTACGATGCCCAGTATTCACAGCTGGGGAATAAAGTATTCGATTTCGTTGTTTCGTCATATGTTCCTACCCTCAGTATTCTTTTGGGGTTGTCTAATCCTGATCCACCACCCCGCACCAGTCTCCAACTCCTCGCCGTTCGTCAGCCGCACTCAGATGGCCTTTTCCAACTTCCGGGTGTTGTCGTCGAGTTGAAGCACATCAAGGAGGTCATTAGGAACTCACCCTCAGCACACACCACCCTTGTGGAATCCTCTGTCGGGACTGTCGATGAAGTGCTCTCCCTAATGAAGGAGGCCGACTGGGTGCATTTTGCATGCCATGGAATTCAGGATGACGTGGACAGTGGACTTTGCCTCGCCGATCGACGCCGATTGAAACTTCGCGATATGACCGCGTTGTCACGTCCACGCGGTGGGCTTGCATTTCTGTCTGCATGTCAGACAGCGACGGGTGACAATCGTCTCTCCGACGAAGCCATCCACATGGCAGCGGGAATGTTGTTTGCAGGATATGGTGGTGTCGTCGGTACGATGTGGTCGATCAGCGACAAGCTCGCGCCTGTTGTGGCAAGAGACGTCTACCTGCGACTGTTTGGAAAGGGCACGAGACCGGATTACAGGGAGGCTGCATACGCACTGCACGAAGCAGTGGCGAGTCTTCGAGATGACGGTGAGCCGTTTGTTGAATGGGTTCCGTTCATCCATGTAGGCCTTTAATCGTTCGAGTGAACTGCACTATGTACTATCTTCTACTGTCACAATCTCTTTAGTAGTGTAGCGACTTCCTCGATCCTGTCCGCTGCTCGCCACCATGCATTGAGAGTGGAAGCAGTATTTTTGTTATATAGATTGTAGCACATCCGATTGCGCAATGCCCGATTGATGACCAGACAGTCCCATCGGAATAGCTAGGGTATATTCATTCCTGTAATCGAATGCTACGTACGGCTGGTGGAATCAAGACTGCGGGATATCTAGAGTCTCCGTATCAGTGATGCGCCGATACAGCGCAAGCAGAACCATGACCATCATCCAAGACACATCAAACAAACCCCAAGAAAGACTGCTGGACAAACCATCATCAATTATAAGTAATCCCTATCCAGGTGTCCATCGCACATGACTCATAGTCCAATGCCGCCGAATACTTTCTTCCAGATGAGTCTTGCGGCTTCTTTCCTCTCCCGCACTGCACCGCCATTTCCCAGCACGGACTTGTTCTCGACAGCACGACGAGAAATGTACGGCATCACCTAAGATACGATCAGTTTCGTCCCACCCCCTTCTCAAGCGGAAAGGCATTCAGGCCAAGATGAAATGCTCACCTCCGCAAGTGCACCGTACGGAACGTACTTGATAACGCACGGCGTGGTGCTCTTTATACGTCCGACAAGGTAATTCGTGAGAGAGTCTGACATGCCTGTAATGAAATAATGTGAGCACGGAGAAACGAGGAAAGCGAGGAGACAGAGATGAGGACGTACCATACAACTGGGCAAACGTGAGCCTCTCCGCAATGTCAGGCGCAACGATCACAGTTCCTTTGCGATCTCCGTCTGCACTCGCACCATTCTCGTGCGCTAGACCGTTCTGAACCAATTCTCCAAGTATCAACTCGGATGATGTCCAGTTGTGGGTGCCAAGGACGACACCAATGCGCGGCGCACGGCCCGCAGACGACCTCACGTCGTCAGCAATGGCTTGTACAAGAAAGGTTGCACATTCGTTGTAGCAGGCATCTGTGTCTGATTTAGAGAGATGAACCGGTGGGTATGGGTCGGGTGATATTGAGATGGAGCCCGATGTACTTGAGGAAGCTGCTGCTGAATGTGCTGCAAGTTCGTAGGGGTGATACGCACCCCTCACGAGTTTAACACCGAGTGCATAGTTGTGCTGCCGTGCGAGCGCGAGTGAACGTGCAAGATGGCTGCGCGTTCTGCCATCCATGGGCAGTCAGCTGCAGTACGGACATAGTAGAGCGAGAGACAGAGCTAACCTTCTCAGATAGGCTTGATATGTTACATAAACGATTGGTTGCAACTCAGCATCCCGAGCGTTCCTCGATCCAGACGTGAATATACTCGTCAGGCTATGATTACTGGGGAGCTTGTTGAACCGCTCCATCAACGCATGTCCAAACGCATCGATGGCGGGTTGATACCAGCTGTTTGTCACGTGAGCAGAGTAAGCTTAATATGCTAAAGTAAGGTTCGGGTACCTGTGTTCGGCGTCGAGGATAATTCTAACGCTTCGGTTCTTGGCACGTGTACATATCCTAATCAAGTCGCGGTAGAGTTCATTGAGATCTTCCATGTCCCGCGCTGTCAGTGGCGAGTCCTTGGGGATCTGACCATCAAGAACCGCGAGATCCGAGGATTCGGGGGTGCCAGGATAAGGGACCGGTGGACTCAACATAGGTCGGGTACGCGTCAAGTGAAGGGACAAGTTGCGGAGGGCGTTCGCATTCGAGAGGAGGGCTGTCTGTCCTGGTGGATCAACGCCCAGGATGTATCGCGAAGATGACAGGATCACCCACCAGCTTTATCGCAACCCACGTCCTCCTGCCCGCGACTCCTCGCGTGCCAAATTCATCCTCAAAATCGGCGGCCACATCGATACTCCTGATCATTTCGCCGACGATGCGTTTGTGAATGGGCTCATTCGGTTTCCCGGAACTTGGACCCTCGTCATCACGGTATATAGCGCCGGCAGCCTCGTGCTCGTTCACTTCTACGCTGTACGCGAACAAGGCACCCTTGTTCTGGCTCCGCAGCATGGAGAGCAGGGGAAAGGCTGCACGCGCTGTTTCTCCGCCTACAAACTGGGGCAGGGAAGAGTTAGTGGCAGATATCAGTACCAGACACGAAAACCGCACGTGGTCAAAGAATGTCCGCCTCACGATGCTTTCTGTGACTGTCCCTACGAGGGGAATCTTCAATAGCGTATCAAGTATCTTTGGCGCATGGTCTACGATCGTCTCGCACGAGGTGAGTCCGTATATGAGATAGGTGCGAAAAAGGGCCAGAAGAGGTGGTGATGTGTCATGTTCAGACGCTGTCTTGAAGGGAGGTGAGGGACACGACCTGGCGTCGGAATACAGACCGAGCAGTGCACCTCCAGAAAGGGCCGATACGAGGAGGGTTGTTCGAATGGGGTGGCGAGTGCGTGTCTGAGGCGGTGGGTGTGTAGAATATAATCTCTGTGCGGCACGGCTTACGGACCTGCCAGTGCAACGAAAAGGGAGTGGGGCCGGGTACATCGTTGTCGTCGTCGTCTAGTGTGAGTAGCCTTTGGCTTTCACGCACCGAAATTAGGTGTGGGTCTCACAACCAAGTCGCAAGCGATATCGGAGTTATAAGGTCTAGCATGCACAAGGTCCTTCCGAGGACGAAGTGAGGCATCATCGGGTCATGGTGATTCGGTATCCGGTAATTCAAGACATGTGTAAGAAAACTCGTACATACACATTTGCTAGCTGCACTGCGTTTCAACCCATCTTTCTTCTCCCGGATCATTAGTGTGACGCATCATTGCCCGACTAGCTCCCTAAACTCATGGCCCCACTGTTCGTTCCTCTTCACGTCGTCCACGAACGCCTCAAACTTCTGAGTTCCGCCCGTGGACAACGTACCTGCCGCATTGCCTACCACCACTACTTTCATCAGCGCAGCGACTGCACGCATCGTACTCCTCCTGAGCTCTGCCGCGCGCTCCAAGTCCTGTTTCACCGTGTCTTTGGTGACAGGCGTGCCCTGCATGGTTGTTTCCAGTGCCGGCGTCAGCTCATCCAAGTGAGCAATGAGAAGGGGGGTGCACAACGTCAAGGAAGAAAGACGGGAGATGAGAAGATGCGATAGCACTTTAATTTCATCTGACGGATCTGTGAGCGCAGGAAGGAGGTATGTGAGGTACGTCGGAAGGTCAAGTTTGTGTAGGCATGTGTCCAGCTGTTTGGTGGGATGTGAATATCAGCCTCAAGTCCGGAGTAAACGTCAATGATGGTCTCTTACTAATGTGTAGAGGGTCTCCCAAGCGGTTTTGCGTGCGTCAAGGCCATCATCAACCTTATGCATCCATGGTCCCATTTGCACAGTCCGTATAAGCTCAGGGTTGACCTTGGTCTCGGCGTAGAGCGTAGGAAGAAGCGCTGGTAGGTGATCTCGAATAAGATGTGGCTTCGTCCGCGCTGCCGAGTTTAGCGCCGATAGCGCGAGACGACGAACAGTCTGCACGGGGTGAACGTCCACTGTATTCAAAAACTCTTAGCTGGAAATCACGTACCAAATCAGTATCTTTCATCAAACTTAAAAAGTCCATGATCAGTGGTGCAAGCAGTTCATCATAAGAACGGGAGCTTTCAGCGAACGTGTATCGAATCGCTGAAACAACTGTGGCGCGCACGGCTGGATTCTCATCGCGAATACCCGTGTGGAGTTGGGGCAGGTAGCGTGAAGGGTGCGTAGTTGTGAGTTTGCCTAAACATGCCGCAGCAACATTTCGTGTAGATTCTTCCGCATCTGAAGTAGAACTGCGGAAAAGAGGAGTCCAAATAGCATCTGCAACAGGCTCCAATTGCCCGTGAGAGCAATGCGTTACAACCTGTGGAGAATTATATTTTTAGGTGATGATCATCTGGGAGGGAATCCGTGAAACAAACCTCTTTGAGAGCATGGAGAGATAGAAGCCTCTTGGATGGATCCTGTTCTGCAACTTTGAGGATGGCAGGGAGGAACAAATGCAAGTTCCCAATCGCAATGTTCCCTTTTGTACACGTCAACGGAGGATACTCCAACTGCGAAGTATTGCACTCACCAGCTGCGAATGCGGCTGCAGTCCTAATCTCTTCTTCCTCTGCAGAAAAATGATGGATGGCATTGTCGAATACATCGTGTTGGATAGACATATCGCTGAGCAGTGTGAGTAGATGCAATGTCGAGACGACGTAGAGACCTACATGAAGCGACCTAGCTCTCCCAAGATGAATAAGCTGAGGACAACAGTCAATGGCTTAGCTTTCGATGATTTCTGTTGTTCAAGGTATTCGAACGGGCACAGACAGGACAAAGTGAAGAATCATACTTTGACAACCTTGGAATATTCCGCAATTGTCCCAGCAGCAACACCTTGAGCACTCTTCACGACCTGCCCAATGCACTTTGCGACGTTGATAAGATTCACTTCCGCCTTTGCAGACTTTTCAACAACGATGACAAGGTTCGGAACTACATGTGTCGCAATTTGCCTGTCTGCCTGAACCAACGCCGAGAAGAAGGCAAGCAAAGAGTCGAGAGCGGTACCGGAAACAAGGGGCGAATGGGCAATCTGATAAATATCAGTGAGCAGTTCCTTCTCAACCACCGGGAACGTGATCGAAGGTGACAATTCTAGGAGAAGAGCAAGGATAGAAAGCGCTTGAGAAAGCAGAGATATGTCTGAAGTCCCGACGTAAAGCTTGATCTGAGGAATGAGAACAGGTAGAAGATCGGCAGGTATTCCCGATTGATATCTATAAGATCTGTTCGTTTAGCCATCGGAAGGCCAGAAGAAAATTTCACCTTTTGAGCAGGGTGTCAAGTGCAGTAAAAACTTCCGGTTTTCCGCCTCGCCCACTTTTCTTGAGCAAAACCATGATCCACTCCAAGCACGAGTTGACCCATTGGTCACCAATCTCCACATCTCGAGCAACTTTTGTAACAACCCTAACCGCACCAGGAGTATTACCAGTAGTGCGGCATATCGCTTGCCACTCCTTTCCACCCTTAGACTTGACCGTGTCTGTGGCGCATATCCATAGGTCGGCTATACAATCTTCCGCACGACTGCGCACTTCCGCATCCGTATCATGCGTGGTAAGCCGCTGCAATGCTTCATCATAGACCCGTTCCGGCCAGTCATTGGTCTTGACCGGCCGTGTGGCATTCAGTAGTGCAGAGAAGACACGGAAAGCCTCAGATGCAACCCGAGGATGGCGCTCCCGGAGAGACTTGAGAAGCACGGACGTGAGTGTTGGTAAAGACGAACTAAATACTGCAGGAGAATGTGTGGAGAGGAAGAGAGCAAGGAATGAGAGACAAGTCAAGTGCAATGTCGATGTTGTAGTTGGTGACTGGGATAGGATGATTTTTGACGTTGCTACAATTGGCCCAACCTGACTAGACAGTGACCCAGGAAGCACGCCGAGAAGAGCATAGAGTAGCTGGAAACCGGCTTGCACCGTTGCTGGTGGCGTCTTCGGTGGTTTGAGCTGGCTAAGCAGCGCCTTTGACAAAGATGGAACCTGTGATCTCAGGAGCGTGTACGGGGTCTCCTCGATATCCATTCGCTCTTCACTATCACGCTTCCTCTTTCCGCGCACAGTGGAATCTACCTCCAGACTTTGCGGCAAGCCACCATACATGCTCGTTTGACTGAGAAGCGTGCCATAGGTGGCCCATACTTCGAGACGGACTGTCTCCTCTCTGTCGTTAAATCGTGATATCAGAACAGGTGAAACGCTTTTGTACGATGAGACCAGAAGTTCTGGACGGGTGACAATCACAGCTGATAGTAGTTTTATCGCAGAACGACGAATCTTGTACGAGGTATCTTCGTCATCAGAGTATCTGGGGGAAATCAGCGTACAAGACAGACAACGCGATGCGTCGACGAACTGATCAAGTTCTCCATCGTCATCGTCATCGTCGGCATCTCCCATCTCCTCATCTTCGCCACCATCTTCTCCAGCGTAATTCTAACTGAAAGTCAGGAACTTCCTCACGACACGAATCCCGTCCAGCTTACAGGGTCATACTTGATGTATTGGATCCCTACTTGCACCATCGAATCTACGAACGGTGTGGCCTCTCCAGGTGACCTCAGTATTAACGTCTCCAAGGCCTTCAACGTGTAAGCGGAAACCAGGCATTTTAGACGCATATACGCTACCTGCAGGCAACCTTCCCTCAATTCGTCGTCGTCACGTTTTACTGCTTGTAATAGACCAGGTACGATATCTCCTAAAGAGGATGTCAACTGATGCGGGGAGTGCCTAAAGATCGCGGCAACGAGGTTCACGGTAGTCCTTTGTTGTTCCAAATTGGCGGTCGCTGCGAGGAAAGGCAGAATGCTGTTCTGAAGTAGCGTCGAGAACAACTCTGGTGGAGCGACAGGAACAAATTGAGACAAGGTGGATATGGCGCGTTTTCTGACTGCAGGACGCGCATGTGTCAGTAGCGGCGCAATGGCGGTCAGTGGTTGTAAATCCAGAGAAGGGTTGACGAAGTGAGCCGGAAAGCGGGTGATAAGGATCGCGAGTGTCGATAACGTCTCTAGTAGCGTTTCCGGAGGAGTGTCGGGCTGGAGCGAATGTTCGTCAAAGAAATTTATTCAGCAGAGTTTCTCTTACATTGGAAACCTGGCCAAGTAGCTTTGGAGTCAGCTTCGCACATGCCTTGCCAGCGATTTTGCCGTCTGGGGGCAGTTCAGACGTGATCGTCTTCAGAGCTAAAGAGTGGGGTCAAACCCAGCCATGTCGCGAAGTGCGTAGGTGCTAACCAAGCCCGGATATATCCCGTAGTTCCTCATCCTTTCCGACTGAATAGTTGATGAGACTATCTACGACGAGTTCCATTTGGTTTTCTCTGATAATCTTGATAAGTTGCCCAAGACTTGACGCGATCCTTAATGTGGTAAAGCCAACACTTGATGCGA
>JBBPUK010000351.1:0-15699 GCA_038094635.1 Tylopilus cervinicoccineus
ACACTCATCCAGGAATAATGCATATACAGTCAAATGATAAACTGTGCATGCAAAGCCAGAATCTAGTTAAGGAAAGTATTTCATGGCTTGGGCGCAATGTCGAATTCAGGATGGGAATTCCGCACACTGTTCCATTTGACTCATTCAGAGTCGCACGGCAACCTCTATAATACTTTAAAGCAGATGTTTCATGTTCATGATATCTGTTAAACCATATAACGCCGCCAATACTTTCATCCGAAGGACATCACCGGAGAGGATGACAGCATAAATGGCCAGTCTGATCATGCTTCCATATGTCAAAACCAATTTCCCCCAATGTCGTCAATTTCCTACAGGACGAAAGGTGCCACAGGCAATGCATATTTTACTCAACTAGTGGCTACTCAGTTGTCGCGGCTGCAGGGCCAGATCCCGACCATGTACCGCTTGGATGAATCCAAGTACCTTGAGGACCCACCACTCAATGTTACCTTGATTCCCAAAACTTGTGGAATCCTTACAGAGAAGGAACTCGAAATCACTGACCTCGACGCAACAGGTGTTCTAAAAAAGATCAAGGCGAAGGAGCTCTCTGCCGTTGATGTGGTGACCGCATTCGGGAAGCGTGCTGCCATCGCGCACCAGCTGACTGCCTGTTTGACGGATTTCTTCCTCGACGAAGGCATTAAGCGAGCGAAGGAGCTCGACGACTACCTCGAGGAGAATGGTAAGCCAATTGGGCCCTTGCACGGATTACCGATTTCCATCAAGGTACGAGTCCAGTATCGGACTTGACCCTTTGTTATTATTGAACCACATTCAGGATCACTACCCTGTGGATGGTCGGTGGGGCTCTGCAGGTTTACTGTCCAGCCTGGAAGTATCACCCAAAGATTGTCACCTCATTAGCATGCTACGTGACCTTGGTGCTGGTGAAATTTCAGATTATGAGGCTTCCATACCTTGACTGACAACCCATGCTAGTTTTCTATGTAAAGACTAACCAACCCCAGGCAATCATGCATATGGAGAGTCAATCCTTCTATGGTCGTACAGTGTGTTATGTGGTGCATGCGAGAGGATCGTATAGTGACTTGCTTCCAGCTCAACCCATATAATCTAAACCTGTCCCCTGGCGGCTCTTCAGGTGGAGAGTCTGCGTTGTTGGCGCTGAAAGGGTCTTGTATGGGCATGGGAAGGCGAGTGGATTCATCGGAAGTCTCATCATCTGGTCTCATTTCACAAATAGTGACGCTGGAGGCTCTATTCGTAGCCCCTGTGCATTTACTGGTCTGTATGGAATGCGCCCATCATCCAGCATTATATTCCCCATGAGCTCTATCATCTGGTAGTAAGTGAACGATGCTCTCACAAATTACGGTCACCAAATCCTTTTCAGTCAAAATGGGAATGATGGGACGATACCCTCCGGCGGACCGATGTGCAGGTCAGCGAGAGACTTGGAGATGATAATCAAAGCTGTTCAGAGCAAAAAACCGTGGCTGGAAGACCCGAGCATCCTTCCGATTACCGTTGAACTCCCCGACATAAGCAAGAGAAAGCTGCGCGTTGGAATCATGTTCAACGACGGGATGGTGACACCTAATCCGCCAGTGTTGCGGGCCCTGAAGGTAGCGAAAGAGAAACTGGAAGCGTCGGAGGAGGTTAAGGTTGTTGAATACGTTCCATACAAGCACGAAGAAGGATACAGGATCATCGTACGTTGTCTCAACATGCTGCTCGTATTATGCTTTACACACGAGAACCGCTAGCGTGCACTTTACTTTGACGACGGAGGAGAAAGGGTCCGTCAGCGCCTTAAAGACGGCGGAGAAGACATCCTGCCTCTGACCGAATGGGCTATCACTTCACTCTACGCGAAGAACCTTGACACGCATCAGGCTTGGGAGGTAATCCCGTATTCCGCCAGGGAGACATAATTCGGCTCATGAGTTTGAGCGCTTAGTTGCACTACAAGCGTGATTACTTCCGCCATGCATATCTCCAGCATTGGCGGGAACAAGAGGTCGATGTCTTGCTATTACCTGCATATCCTGGTGTCGCACCTCGTCATGACACCGCGAGGTATTGGGGGTAAGAAGAGGCCCCACATGGAAAGTGATCCATTGAGGCACACATCTGACCATCTATCATGCTAGATACACTGCGATATGGAACCTGCTGGACTACCCCGGTGCAGTCTTTCCGACGGGGCTCGTTGTCGACCCAGCCGTAGACTTGA
This sequence comes from Tylopilus cervinicoccineus, assembly GCA_038094635.1. Taxonomy (NCBI): domain Eukaryota; kingdom Fungi; phylum Basidiomycota; class Agaricomycetes; order Boletales; family Boletaceae; genus Tylopilus; species Tylopilus cervinicoccineus. The sequence goes on from JBBPUK010000351.1 coordinate 2,225, forward strand.
TTGACGTGGACTTTCGGTCGTTGGGTCCAGAAGATTCACGCAATAACATGTTATGTACGTTCTCATGTCCGACAGCGCGCTTGGTCTGACCAAATATTAGACCAACCCTGCCTATACTCCGGCTTGCCGATTAACCTGCAAATCGTTGCGCCGCGCTTCAACGACGGTTTGGTGTTGGCTGCGCTCAACACGATCGAGCAGATTATGAAAGTCGAGCCAGAAGATGATGGAAAGAAAGAAAAAGATGCCTGATTGTATTCATTGTTTCTCTGGTCTGAATTCCCCCGTGTATATCAATTTCGAATGTAGTGATTACTCAATGTCACAGGTTTTTGCATCGGAATAATAATTCCACTGAGGGATCTAGGTACGCTGATGACAAGGGAATTGGAACTTACAGTCATCGGAAAGGTTCAAGCCAAAGGAGTATCATTATGCTACTGTCACTGGCAGCGAAAATCCAATTGTACTGATCGTCGTCGCCCAAGGCTTGTATGATGAAGCTGTTGGCGCCATCGCTGGACTAACCGATATGCCAGGTCCCAAGCTGCCGTGAAACACGAATCGATGGCTGCAGTCAGCCGGCAATTTGTCTGCTTATTAGTCTTCTCGTGGTTCACATGTTCTGCAACTTGGCTACCGTTCGTACACAAAATCTTTGTGCATGATATCTGCCCCTTGAATAATTCGATGGTGGTTTGCTACCGTACGATCTACAACAATTAACACTTTACATCCAAATAGCTGCATCGCTGGTATGAATAAACAATCCACAGACATGGCACCCGTCTAAGACGATATTCGTCTCATACATACGACCTATTCTCGTCTGCGTCAGACGAATCTATAGTGATCAATTAAACACATTTTGGCATATGTCAAGATCCGAACTTCTCAAGGGTATCATGGGATATCTTAACTCTTCTCCCAAACCTTCTTGCCCTTGACCCACGTACTGAGAACCTTGCCATGTCGGTCGAGCACAACTAAGTCGGCGTCTGCGCCAGGCCTGAGGGATCCCTTTTTGTTCTCAATCCCGAGACACCTAAGGAAGGGAGGAAAGGGAACAGGGGTGAGAAATGAAGCACGATCACATGCCAATCAATGCTCACCTCGCCGGGTTCAAGGTCGCGCACTTGATCGCCTCGCCGAGCGAACACCCCGTGAACTGCACAAAGTTGCGGACACACTTGTCCAAGGTGACCACGCTAAAAGTGGAAACGAGCCACCCATGAGTAAAGAAACCGAGTAGAGCAGCGTGGGCTGAAGAACGCACCTCCCGGCAAGTGTCGTGGTACCTTCTAGATAGAGCTTGTCGCCCTCTTTGAACAAGCGGCGACCGTCGCGCCACTCATGGACCCCATCTTTCAAGTGTGGATCCAGGATCCTCATCGCTGTATGTAGATTCAGTCGTTGCGGCGAAGAACGGGAAGATACGTGCTTACCATCCGTGATCAAGATACACCCATCGGGGTGGGCAGAGTATGCCAGCTGTAAAAACCGTAAGCGTTTGGGATGTGAGGCGTTGATGCCGTGCGTACTCTGACAGAGTTCGGATGTGAGTGGATTCCGTCCACGATGATCTCGTAGAACGGTCTCTCAAAGGGAATCGGTCCGAGGGTGGACCACTGTCTGATGTGGCGTTTGTGGGGCGACCCAGGTGGCGTCAGGATTTCGTCAAAGGCCTCCGATGCGTAAGGAGTCTTCTGATTAAAAGAACCTGACTTTGATGGAGATATGGGAAGCGGAGCAAAGTCGGATGCTGGGCCAGAAGAGGTATACGGCGAGGCGCCGAGCAGACCGATGATCGAGGGGTCTCGGTGATGCAGCTGGGGCATGGCGTTGAACAAGTGGGTGATGCAGCGCGCCCCGTTTCTGACCGCGGCGGTCGCCACGTCAGTCGTGCATATACTGTGTGCATCGTTAAGCACATATAGTCTACTGATGGGAAGAGCAGAGCCACCTGTGACCGATGTTGAAGCAGATGCCTCGCTTGCTCGTCTTGGCGATTGCTTCCATGACACCTTCGACTTCGGGCGCGGCTGTTATGATGCGGACGCCGACGGCGTCTGGGCCGATGCCGGCTCCCATGAGCCAATCTTCAGTCTCTGCAAGGCTCTCTGCACCATATGTGGACTCGAAGGTGTTGAATCCATCCGGAGCAGAAGCAATCAACGGAGGAGCGTGGGCGCCGCGCTTTGCAAGCTGCAGGAATGGTCCCTCGACATGCCAGCCAAGGAGATGGGCAGCAGCTGGTGGAGACCACGGTCGTAAAAGGTGGAGCAGCTTCGGGTAGAGTGACTTTTCCTGGGTCTACAAGGGACGTGATGGCCTGTTCGGATCTCGGTATGAGCACCACGTACGATGATTGTGGGGACGAGGGCCGTGACACCGGTTTCAATGATCCGCTCTGCGACAAGCTTGAGGCCATCACGGTATGCCTGGTCGTCGCCCTCATATACAGAAAAGTCGAAACTGAATCCACCATTTATCTGAATGTCGATGAATCCTGGACTGTCGCGGGGTTTCGTTGTGAGTAATTCGGAGCAGGAGACGATGCGTCGTTCACCTGAGGATGTTCCCACCAAGATCGACGATCTTGTCTGGTCTCTCTCGCCGCACGAAGAACGTTTTCTGTGTTTCCATAGTTCAGCGCGTGGGCTCCCGATCCCAGGGGGCTCGACCCACCTGAGCGTCCAAGATGACCCCACGGCGCTCGTCGATCCACAGGTCCTTCTCGACCAGGCTGCCGTCCTCGCGGGGGAGGAGACAATGGGTGAAACAGACCAGGCCGTTGGACATGACTGTAGACGAGAGAAGAGCGTCGCTCCGGCTGCCAGCGGCTCAAGGGCGTCGCTGTCACCCCACCGGTCACATGTTTCTCGGGGACCGTGTGGGGAGGAGCACATGGTCGCCACCATCAAACGTGCTTCTGTGTCGCACACACACCACCATGGACGGTAACCGGTAACCCGACCAGCAAGGTATAGTCCTGGTGTGTCTGCAATCTCGCTAGGGAGCCATTCAACACACTCAGACGGTCAGCGGAAACACACCCTCAACGTCGTCCGGACCGCGTCGGATCAATGTTCGGATCTATGAGGCAGGAGACGAGAGATCCCATTGGAGAGAACAACCACGTTCCACTTCACTGTCCGCATTATGACAAAGTTCCGAGTCCATGTGAAGCGCGGTATGTTCACTGGCTGCTAATTTCAATCCTACAGCACGAAACTATCGCCATTGTTTCTGCCTACACCGTGCACGTCACCTAGACCCGACTTTCCTCGCACAAGGCAGACTAGAAATCATCTGCTTCAGCGCAAAAATCTTTACACCGCCGCTCAATTACATCTCGCCGTACTGGATCCCTAAAAAGTGCGTACCAAGGTTACCATGTATTCAAACCATGTTCCTGGTCGGATCATGCCCCCAAAGCACACTTTATCCTCCTAGTGTTTCACCTTGATCAACTTCGGAACTTCACTTCCCAAGGTGACACAATCCAAACAAAGACCCCTTTGTCAATTTGTTTATCTCCTCAAAAAGACTCTTCTGTCTGGAATCATGAAGACTCGGGCGCGATGAGTACAGGCTGAGGCCTAGGTCCGGCCCCGTACTCGATTAATGGACGAATCCTTCTGAAACCTGATGGGTCAATTTCATGAAGCACAAACGAGCAACACCATTCCTATGGAGACACTGACCCTGGACTTTTCTCTGTTGAAACGGCTTGCTCATCCCAACAGAGCACTATATCCGTCAGGTCTGTGATCATCTGCAGCCCGCTTCTACGAATGCAGTGACTTCCGTCCGTCTCAGAGTGCTTCGAGACGTGCCTCAGGATATCGCTATTGCATCCAGAGTCATCGACACTGACAGCGGTTCCACGCCTGCCCGCCACCCGCGCACACACGAGTCTGCGAGGGTAACCTCAAACGATGAAACGTTCAACCCCACTCATACGTACCTCTCCTGGTTCCGGTGTAATATGTATAGTCAGGATCGACCCGATGCTCGGGTTGTAGGCAGTGCAACTGTCATGAACAGAGGACTTAAACTGTGCTCGCTACTAAGATGGCGGACCCTTGAGATCGAAAGACGTGCCGGTGTGCATATGGATGTACCTTGCGTGCAGAACATTAGTATGCGACACTTAACAAGAGTTGGTTCGACGGTAGCAAAGAACAAATACTTCGTACACTACTCCAGACATGGGCTAGTCATCACTTTGGAGTGCGGGGGGCATACTATATCAAACTGCTCACTAAAGTCAGCGGCCTACTAGAATCCACGTTGATAGCGTGCTCACAACACCAACATTCCGACGAGTCGGACGTTCGCCCTAGGGCTCATATGGTGCGTTCTGATCAAACGAAGGACATGTATATATAGATCGCTCTTCTAGTGGCGCTTCAATAACAGTTCAGAAGACGCGAGAGAGGCATAGAACTCAGACATGCTGAGGAGCGGGAATACGTTATAGGTCGCGCACGCGCGCCATTGTAAGCAATGAAAGCGCTGGTGACTTCACTGGGGATGTCTTCTTTCGTCTCCACTTCGGATCCGACTTGATCACCGATGACAGATACGTGTTCGACAGTCGGCTTGGCTAGAAGGCGGAATATTGTCTTCCCCCTGAGTTATAGTAGCATAGCCCTCCTCTCATATCTGAACATGTTGGGCGTAAAATGAGGTGACGGTTCTGATTGCCAAGAAATCCTGAAGATGGTCTAAACTTGGAACTTCTTAAGGGGGGGGGGGCCGCGGCTATCTGAGAGCTGGGTCCCCGAGGACTCGACTCATCAATGGCTATCGAACGTTGCCAACGCTTTGTCAAGGAAGCCGGCCGGTTTTGTATTCACGAAGAACCGAAGTGACCTGACAGATCTATGTATAGTGAGTTCAGAGGGCCGGAACGATCGAGCGAAAGGCCCGAAAATGGCTGTGGTGAACTGCGCTGGGGTTAGTTTCTATGGATGCCAGATTCCAAAGTGCTGATGGGATACAAGGCCAATCCGGCGAAGCGCTGGGATTCCATGACGGTAGCATTGTTCTGGGATTTATAGTAGCTATCTATGCTTCCGAGGCTACCATTCTCAGCTGAGACAGGTTCATAAATTAGGCGTGGGCTTGATCGGGGTAGCAGTCCCAGAGCTGGACCGCGATACGGCCCCTGAGGTAGGTGACGGCACTTCTCCCTGCGGATTGCGCAGATAATCCCTAAAAAATTTTCTCCAGTTTGCTTGAGACGGAACGAAATGACCTACAGGCACGTGAGGGACACGGAGAGTAAACGAGGTTAGACCGACCTCCTGGGTGTTCTTCTACCCTAGCGTCTGCAGATACGTTCAAGAGCACCTTTGATCGCTCCTCGACAACGATCACATCTGTTCTTCCAAGAACGTGTAACGTTGGTGTCGCGTATGATTGGCCAAATATCTCGCCTGCCAAAGGGTCGTTCACCTTGAAGCCCGATATGGAAACGCAAAATTGACTAAAGTAGACAGAAAAGTTGATCAGTGAACTGATGAAGGACAGGATTAGCGCACAACGGAGGATGAGGTGGCTCCCCGTCCACTAGAAAAGCAGGGTATATATGTGGTTTCTCGAGCTGCGGCGATTGGCGTGTTAGCTTTCTTATAGCCTATCCTCGTCTCACACACCAGCGCAGCGAGAAGAGCCGCCATTGCTGCACCTTGGCTGGACGGAGGGTGGCGATCAAGATAAAACCCGTCTGAACTCGCTCACTACGCACCTGAAACCAAATACACCCTGAAGAGGTGGGTCCTCAACTTTACAGGCTGAAAGACACAAACTCACCACGTAACGATCGCGCAAAAGGACGTCTTTGAGCGTCTGCAGGGCATCTTCAAGGCCTCTGGCGACAGTACGTTCGGGATTCGATTTGTACCACGCCCTCGGGGTGAGCGCCGGATCTTCGGACGTTGCAGTGGTTATTCCAGATGCACCGAGTGCGTTGGCTGCGAAACCATCAAGGTCCACCGGTTGCAATACTATCGGGCCGTCGACGAAGACTGCGAGAGTCACAACGCACTGGTCTAGGTGGTAAGGCAAAACGGGATGCATACCCATTTCGACGGACTTGTCCATCGCCTTGCGTAGTGCGCCAAGCTGTATCACTCGTCGGTACTTTGAAAACCCTGACAGTGTCGAGTTGGACGAACCCGCTTACTGAATATGCTCGCATTTTGCGAGTATCTATGTCATCTCGTCAGTGAGCCGAACCATCGGTGTGGTGATTGATACAAGCCCGTGCAACATGAGCACCTTCCGAGTCGCGGCCATCGTGGAACGTATCAATCAATAATCAAAGAGCCTCATGGAAGAACACTCCAAAAAAAAACATGACATGAGTCGAGGTCGGGATTTGCCTGGGAATCTGTTCGGGCAGTTACGAGATGAACATCTAGCACGCGCACGGAGGCATCTACATGAATCATACAGCTATCGAGAATGCGATGCCAATTACTAGCGAGTCCTTCCTCTATAGCGATACTGTCTTCGTGTGACACGATGCCCGATGATCGGTGACGATATGGACGCCTGAAGTAAACTTGGTTGAACAGGACAGATCACCCATCCCGTTTGCCCGGACCGCTGTCCTTGTCCTTGCCTTTCTCCATCTCCTGGCTAGGTCCATCGTCCAGATATAGGTTATTCTGCTCTATGTAGTCGACAACGGCAGCCGGAAGTAGATATCGCACAGAAAGCCCTCTGCGGAGGAACAGTCGGACTTTTGTCGACGAGACGTCATTCTGGATGAGCTGAGGGATAAGATGGATGTTGTTCCGCCAACGTGCCAAGTTATCCGTAGCTTGATCCATGCTTGAACCTGCCCGTTCAATAATGAAGGTGCCGTATTGGCCCAGTATGTGGTCCAACTATGGATCGGTGAATTTACGTGAGAATCCGGAATGGAAGCTAGACGCGAGCGGGAAATGCTTACATCCTCCACTGCCCAAACGCCGGGTTCGGACATGGTGCTTATCAAGTCAGACCCTGCCAGAAGCATGACCCTGACATCCCGGTGCTCTCCGTCCTGCGTTTGCACCCCGCCCAAATTCGTGTTGATTTCATGATCAAAATGGTCGAGCACAATCGCCGTGCGTTGATAGTTCTGGAAGGCCTCCCACGGATCAATCATGAGCCAAGAGGAGGTCTCCTCTGCAGCGAGGGTGCACATATCGACTCTATAAATGAAAGTGACAAACAGGGGGTCAGCTTCTATCTCTCGAGTGCTGTATAAACAGAACAGAGATGACGACAGCCTCGAGTCCTGATGGGTCCTGATGGGAGGACCCGAAGAGCAAGTCCTGGAGCAAGGCCATCGCGCTTATCAGTGCAGCAGCGAGGCCAAGATAGAAGGATCAGGTGTGCCCATCCTGTGCGATGAAAGTTACGAAATCATCCACCATATCAGCAAGGTACACTCCGAAATGAATGCGAGGGTCATGTGAGGTGACCTCCCCGCCGAGGAAACATTCTTGGCTTTGCCTCGTTGATTAAGTGGCTCAAAGTGTAGGGGGCACCTGACGGTTGGCATAGTCCCCGGGTTGACACGAGGCTGCCGCTCAAGTGAGCGTTGTATTAATTTAGTTTAGCGCTGCGCAGTCCAAGAGCTCATCCAGCAGGCTGCATCCGAGGACAAGAAGGGGATGATGGTGACTGTGATAGGAAGATTGTGGGTCATGTTGCTCACCTATGACGTGCGCTGAGCAGACCAGGCTTGTTATACTGGTCGCTTACGGGACTCAGATAGCCGCCCACGATTTCGAAGTTGGTGTTCTGCCGTACATAGTCTTTGGCCATTTCGAACATGCGGAGATGGAGGTAGGTGACCGGACTAAAGGATCCACATGCGACGAGGACGATGGGTTGCTTGGAGGCATCTCGGAGGGTTTTGCGGAGACGGTGTGACGAAAAGGCATAGTTTTGAGGGTTTGTAAAGCGGTTGGTCTTGCGGGCGGGGATGTAGACATCCATGGTAGTGCGGATGCAAGACCCAAACACGAACTACATTCGGCTCCCAATCGCGTCATGCAGTACGATATATCGGGCCATTCGTACCCACGCATTCCACGACCAACAGCGATCTCGACAGTCTATTTCTTCTAGTTCAAACGCAAGTGATGGTAGTATACAGCCACTATAATATATGCTACAACACTGATACAGATGCAAGTAACAGAGATAGGTCGCCTGCTTTACCGGAAAGCTGTCCTTTGTCGTCAGCTCTCGTCGCAGTGAGATGCGTTGGATAGGAAAATGAACATCAAACAAGGGCAAAAGCCCAGAAATGTGGTGGGTATCAGTAATACCACAACTAGACACATACTAAAGAAAAAAAAAAAAAAAAAAAAGACCAGCACGAGGCAGAAAAAAAAAAGAAACGAGCATCAGCGCTGCCCTCAGCGCCGACCGACATAGGCAGCATCTATTCGAGGATCAGGCCTGGATAGTAGTCAAATGTTTGCTCCGGGTCATGTTGCCCGAATGGTGGGTACCCCGATGACAGTAGCTGATTGTCGAAACCCATCCTGGAATGTGTGCTGCCTGTGCCCGCGAAAACGCCGAGATGGTCGATGCCACCCGGTGAAGGGATGTTGATCGGTGCCGACAACGGTGGTGAAGCATAGCATGTTGCGGCCAAGGATCCGTCACCTCCGGGCCAGGGAGCTAGTGGAGAACCCCGATGCCTGCCCTCGTGAATCGTGCTTTTGCAGGTCCTCTCCGAAACGTAGACGCGTACACATCCTCGACCATCCTCGGTCAACGATGTATCGAAGGAAATCGCAAAACTACCAGGGCAATGACGGCCATCCAGATCGAATTGGCGTGCTTCGGGAAGTTCGCCACATATCCCCATTTTCCTCGAGGACTCGATATCAGCGGAGTTGGGATGAAACCCAATACTTCCAAATCGTGCCCGATCCTTGGTATCACAAGGGGAAGTCTGGTGATTAAATGGGGCGGACGAGGACCATCCCGAACTGGAGCCCGTTAATGGGACAGAGAAGGTTATGGGCAACGATGTCTGCGGTGGCAAGGCGAGAAGCGATGGAAGCGACGATAGGAGGGATTCTCTCTGCGGAGGTATCTGGTCAGTTTCTCGTTTCATCCTCAGGAAGATGTCTTACCATGACTGTGATGATAGAGGATTGACCCATCCCTGGGTATGGCGAGTATGACGGGGGAGGTATATTGAGGTCGTGCGACTCTGTCTTCACTCCCAGGTTCGCCGCAGTCCGATTCGCGAGCTCCACGGTGAGTTCTCGTTCGCGCTTCTCGGCTACAGACAGGCGTAGTCGTAGTTGCTCCATGGCCGCTAGAAGGTCGTCGTACTTGTTCCCTTTTTCTGCAAAGGCTTGAAGTCGCGAGTTTTCTTCTTCGAGTTCCCTGACGCGACTTGTGGAAATAGCGTCAATGGACGGAAGCGGCAAACATGAAACGAACACATTACATTTCCATTGCTTCATATTCCTCCCTCTTTCGCTGCCGACTGAGGAAAGCAGCGGCTCGGTTCTTCAGCAGACGTGCCTCCCGCTTACTTAAGCCAGTGACGTCTGGAGGAACAAAGTCTTTGGTGGTGATCCTCTCCCCAGTCCCGCGCCCTTTCTTCACTCCCCCGATCATGGAGAAGGACTTCTTGAGCGGAGGTCCATTATCCGAGGCAAGGGACAATTGACGAGGTACCGAAGGCGTTGGAGATACGGAAGATGCAGATGAAGGAGCCTCCACACCTTCGAGGTCGAACACTTGATTCGTTGGTAGACATGATTGTTGATCGCTCTCCGACTGTGGTTCAGACGTGAAGCGTGGTCTGATCATTTTGGCACCGAGTTGTGGAGAGGAGTCTGTGTTTGAGCTGACGGATGCTGGAGGCGAGGGAGGGAGGGTATAGTAGTTCCAGGCGACGACGTCCACAGAGTCTACAGAGTACGAGCGTTGATTGTCCCATGACATGTTCCCGGGAGCGACGAGTGTTGATTCAGATGTGTTGAGAGGGGGTATGGGCATCGACTGGCTCTGGGACACAGGAGAATGGACGAGCATGGGGAGTTTTGGGTGGGGAAGCACAAGGGGATACGACCTCGAGCCTAGCCACTCCTAGTCTGTGCCCGATTTATACCTCGCGTGTAGCAAAGTAGGACCGTAGCAGCGACTTCGTTAGCGACCAAATCAAGCACACGTCTGATATGAAAATATGTATCGCCTCCCACATGTTCTCGGTTGTTGTACGATTCGGGACAATAGCAGATCTACGTCCATTTCTGTAAAAACCTCCAGAATATTTTACAGCGTCAAGGACCGCATTCGGGGCGAAACCCAGGAAAGCTCTCATCACTCCGGCTGATCAGCGTCGTGACAGCCCCAACCCTGATCCAAGTTAGCCACACAGACTATAACTCGTAACAACTGGACACCCCACGCACCAGATGTGGACCCGTGAAACCGTGTCAGAGATAGGGGACCCAGAGGGTTTCTGACCTGGATACCAATCGGGAGAGCCGTCACGGCGGCGCCCGGCTGACTGACCGTGATTGAGATCCATTGGGTAGCAAGCGCTGCCGGTCGTCGATTATCTCGGGGTCGATATTGATTCCGAGTTTAAGGTTGAGGATAGGACAGGCGCATGTGTCCGTTTCCTCCGCGAGTTCCCAATCCAGTTTCTGGGACTTCTTGAGTATGTGGCGTCCCTGGTAATTACGAGATCTAACAGATGTGGAAACCGATCATGATGAGTGATCCCATTCGATTAGCGAGAGCTGCGGGTTGCACGGGACAGCAATGGAGATAACCTGACGTTTTGGCAGACAGAGGTGCCATCCGCCGGGTGGCCCCGCAATTCTGGCCTCTGAAACCCAGGGGATCGTCGGGCAACACAGCCCCACCTCGTGAGAAGGATATTTGATATTGACCTTGTCGGGGTACTGAGGCCCGAATGCAAGCTCGAGATCCGTCTGCAGGGTGTGACGTGCGCTCATAATCGAGCCTACCACCCAGCCCAAGATGGCTTACACTAACGGGGTGCCAACCCAGATTAGTACAGGTGAAGAAGACTTGCTAAAGAGACCTTCCCATCACCTTCTGTATGATTCCGATGCAGCGATATGCTGAACGAATGATCGTGAGCACTAGCAAGATGGTTCTCGCGTGACACCGCCCGCATGATTCACCACCCACAAACGTGCCCACTGACAATTGTTCCCGGTGGATAGGACATTGGGCGATCCTTATCGATGCACCTCGGTCCTCAGGTGACCCATGCCTTCAACTTCCGAGGACATGAGTTCGAGCTTGAGCCTAGGGGGAAGATAAAGTTGATGGCACGACGTCAGGTCGAAATCGCGTATCAGTCGTGTTCTCTCCATCAGTCTGATGCGACAGGCTGCCCAAACTAGACAACCCATGTCGTTCGGACTTTGACGGCAGACACCGATTCAGCTCGATCAAACACTTCGGGTAGTCGGAGAGACGGGTGGCGGGGAGATGATGGAAATTTGTCTGAGACCCTTGCGGGAGAGGAGGACCGAATGGGCTGTGACAGCTTGTATCTGTGCAATGTCACCGCCAATGGACTCGATGCAGTTCGAGGTCTTTCAAAGTCAAAGGATTTTAGGACAGGATGTGTAACACAGCCACAAATCCACTGGAACATACGTAATTTGATGTCAATATGCTTTTTTTTTTCTTCCACAAAATTGCAACTTTTTCTCTGTAGAATTCGTATCGACTCGTACGCCTTCATTCGATTCATGTCATGTCCGATGAGCTGGTACCACATCGACAAGTCCTCGGTTCGCTCGTTTGTTGATGTCTTTCGCGTTCGTATACCCTGAATGTCGCTACCATCGTTCTTTTCACCCTGCAGCCTACGGATGAGGATTGTTTCAGAATTACTGTTGTTGTTTGGAGTCCAATTTAGTTTTAAGGGTGTCGATGCACCGTGCATTTTACGTCGTTTGACGCGACCCCTGAGGAAGGCAATGCTCCACAGGGTTGATCAGTGGCTGAAGGCACATCGTCCGTTGATTGTATGTGCTCCAGGGATTCATTGTTACCGACGGGGTTGTGAGGATGAAATGATCGCGATTTCTGAATTCATTGTGCCTCCTGCAAGAGTGTGTTTCAAGGGTTGATGTCATGACCTGAGCGCACTCTGCATCCACGTTCTGAAGTCTTGTGGCTGTGCTTGTTGTGAGTGTCATCGAGGATGGCGGCCTCAACCCCTTGCAGACATGAGAAGACCTCTGTCGTGTGTGCTCGACCGTGAGCCGTCTTGAACTACATTCACCGAACCGATTTGTGACGTGAAGACGGAAGGGTCGTTGTGTGACATGCACCCCATTTGAACACCACTTTTGGTTCCTGCACCCACTTACCTCAATTACTTTTGTCCGACGAGGGTCTGGCCTTGACACACATAATGAATTCGTCTCTTAGTGACGTGACAAATGAATTGGAAGCGTACAGCCCGCGATGAACTGTTTCAAAGGTAAATATTGCACAATTAGGAAGGTCAAAGTGCTAAGCACGCACTCGAGATACGTTTGCCGACTGTCGAGTAGACGAGACGACGCTATTGGTCAGCTATGCTTCGTTTTGCAATCACTCGGGAGTGAAAAGGCGAGCGATATTGCCGCGCGGAAACCTCCGGGTGAACACCAAATCCATGAAGGGCCCGATGGAAGTGGTTCACCCAGGAAGCAAAACAGAAAGCGCGACATATTAGTGGTGCACATCGACGATATCAAGATGAAACGCGCTTAGAAAATATACGCAGCACCCGACGTCTTCGTGCTGGCAGCTCACGGACGTGAGGAAAATCAGGAGAGTATTAGTAAGGGAGTCCATAAGCAAGTGGCTGTGACGGCGTCCATCTCACCTGCACGCTCCGATGCCTTCGAAGAGGTCGCGTTCGTCCTCGTCTCCCACCGATAGCGAGGTCTCTTCAGACAGAGATTCCTCAAAACGCATACGTGCTATCTCCGCTGTTTCAACGGCGGACTCGCGCGAGAACTCGGCCGATCAATATTCCCTGAGAATACACATCATCCCCGCTAAACTTCCACCTGGAGTTCTAGAGAATCTCGCTAGTCTCGTCGAAAATAATGCTGCAAAACAAGGCGACAAAGTTGGTACCAGAACCCTTGAGTTGACCGCCGATGCAGACCACGCAGACGTCTTGGTCACTACCGTACATACCCGGCCACGACTTGAGAGACACATCCGCTGGAAGGTCGCCGTCAGTGGACCATCTCACTTTCTGTACACACAGGATTGATGTCACACGTTCCAGAAAACCAAAGCCATCGTTACTCCGGATTGGCTCATGGATTCTGCTAGCGCCGGCACTATCCAGCCATATAGCAGATACGCTGTGCTTGGTCATCTGCTCGACGAAATAGAAAGTAGATGTCCAACGTCCGAGTCAGAAACAACTTCTAGAG
>JBBPUK010000352.1:0-21982 GCA_038094635.1 Tylopilus cervinicoccineus
TTTTTTTTTTTTTTGTCACATGCACTGTGGATTTGGCACATTCGTTCAGATACCTCTTCTTGCGTACACGCACGGATGTTGTTTGATTTGGACATGGCATACAGCGAGAGCTGGGACGATCTAGTTCCATTCCTTCCCTTCTGTCCTTGCTGTTTGGCTACGCGCGGTCGCGGAGGGGATGGCTATGGCGGGCGTGCAGTGGCACCGACCGGAGCCGTTCCAAATGAAATGACGGCAGCGGGGTCCGTTCCGGCGATGGCACACGGCTGCGATGGCGCGATCGGGTGCTATTCAGGGTATAGAAGCACTCGAGTCCCAAACAACACAGACCGGACATACGGTACATGTGATCGCACATGGGTTAGAGGTCTTGTTGTCTGGGCCAGACGCTTTCTGCCGACAGGGCAGCCATGTAGAAAGAGATCATCGATCCTCCGCTGATGATCATGCGTCCATCGAGGTCAACGACCAGGGTCTGTCATCCCCGCGTGTGATCCCGCACCACGCGACGTGTTTCCTCAAGGGGGTGGGGTGACACCGCGCTACGCCAGGAGTGTGTCTTGCTTCGTGTGTTCAAAACACGTTTCGGCGCCTTGTCTGGCGTTTTTGCACCCAAGTACGTCCGGCCGATGGAGGTGCGTTGGTAGCTACGGCGAGACGAGACGACCTTGTCGTTGCTGCGACCCTGTTTCCATTCGTTCTTGGACACGCTTGTTTTTTTTTTTTTTTTTTTTTTTGCTAGAGCGGATGGATTTCCTCGGCCTGCCAGGGGCCCGTCTGCCAGTCCGTGTGTGTGCGTGTGTTCGAGACGGGTCGCCATCGGCAGCATGGCTTAGACTTTGACACCCACGGTCGAGCGATGTGGCGTTTTGCGTGTGAACGCCCATCTCAACTAACCCCTCCTCCAGTCGAGGCAATGCAGGAGGGCGGGGACGACAACGCGGATCGTACCATCGACATCAAGCACTCAAAAGCTCCGTCAATAGAACCCGAAGCACGACGACCGAGCGCATTCTCGTTTACCTGGGGGGGGGGGCCCAGGGTTCCCCCACCCCATCTAGGCGACGGGATACCCCAAAAGATGGGGTGGGACCTGGCATCATGTGAGCTTGTCTCTCCGCCTACCTCTTCTCCCCCCTCGTCTTATCGCGCGTATCATGCGTGCACACAACCTGTTCGTGGTGCGTGGAATGATGCACTGGTATACGGACGTCTACACCGCGGCTCAGATCGCCATCTGAGACACCACCCAGACACACACACACACACACCTGTCACGTCGTTGGAGCATCGATCGCTGCGCACACATGGCCCTGCACACTGGTATACTTCCATTCCTCGATCCTCTTTTCCACTTTCTAGATCTAATTTTAATGTAATACCATCTCGCATCGCCTCCCGCGAACGACTGCGGTCGCTGGAAATAGACTGGAGGCAAACACGATGTGGAATGGGAAACTTTGCGAATAGAGTTTCCTCGTCCAGCGGCGATAGTGGTGCAAGCTTCTACCACGTGAGGAGGTCTACCAGGTCATATGAAAACATCGTGGACTTTATTTTAGACCCGCTTGAGGCCCATTTTTTTCTCAAGGGAGGGAAATGGGAAAAAGTCGAGTTGGAAGAAGACGCTGGTTAGGAGGAACATGCCGAGCGCGAGGTTTCCCTGCACCTTTCTTTTTTTTGTGATTTCTTGTTGCATTGAAATGAATTCGTTTGCAGTGACATGGGATCTTTGTCTGTTCTTTTTTTCTCGGTGGTGCTCGGAGCCCTTGTGCTATTCGACGTGATGTCTCAATGTTTTTCTTGTGCAAACGTTGTTGGTCGGCTTTAGAGTTCAAACGTTCAACCGTGATCTTTGATGAACCTCAACCCTCTGTGACTCGGATTCTGTCAGCATTCGAGCAGAAAAAAAAAAAAAAAAGGACATAATAAAAATGAATGGTATACATACAGTGGAGAGCCGTTCAAAGTTTCTCCCACCAACCCTAATTTTTTCTCCCGCTTGTTTCCTGATTCCCATCCCGCAAAGTTTCGTGCTTGCCCCATTCAGACCGAGCCGTACTTCTCTCTTATCAGACGTGTATACTATACTATACGTCGGCCGCCCCGCCGGCGGGGCGAATCACTTGTCCATGCGAACCGTCAACGACGCCGCCGACGGGAACGTCCACATCATCGACTCACTCGTCGTCAAAAACCGACGATCGATCCTCGGCGCGTCTCGAACGCCGTGGGGACGTCGAGGGGACGGCTTGGTTACCTAGCAAGTATGCAAAAAAAAGTTCCAGGACCCTCGGGCTCTTTCCCTCCCCTCCTCCCCCTGTGTCTTTCAAAGCAGCCTCCTGTGCCCTGTACGAGTTCAGGGTACGCTTCCAGTGTCTACAAACCCGCATGACTGCCCTCGGCCTCGTCTCCTCCCTCTGACGTCCCTTCTGTATACAGGATGGCGTCGCTGTGTCGTCCCTCTCAATTTTTTTTTTTGGGGGGGAGGGGCTCGTTCTTGAGGCTCGTGAGGTGGGAATCCAAATTCTCGCAGGCTATGTAGAAAAATGAAGCCACTGACTGATGGAGTCACAGGCGTAAAATGCCCGTCCTGTCAATGCAACCATTCGCTGCACGGTTTTTTTTTCCCAGGTGGACCCGCGCACGTGTCGGGACGCGACGGCGCAAAGGACGCTTTTTTGCATTACCCTTGATTGTCCCGGTCGACGAGTCGTCAACCGATGATCGTGGTTGCCATACCCTATCACGACACGGTGGCGCTATCACAGTGGGGGTGCAGTCCGGGCAGTGATTCGACATGCTAGGGGCTCTGTGAAGCATCGACGAACACGTGTTTTGCTTGGGTTTTTTTTTTAATCCCCCCCCCCCCCCCTCCCCCTTTTTTTTTTTTCAATCAAGGGCTGGATGTATCGAGTGAGTTTCCCTCCCAGAATGGTCTAGATCTCCCATTTAGAAGCGGTCTGCCTTGGGTACGTGAAACTGAATACCCGTTCCTTTGTGGTCCAGTATTGGTGTGCACACACGCTCCTGTGGCTGCACTCGCAGACCACACCCGGTGCAAGTCTTGCAGTCATAGGCATATTCGGTGTGTGCTCTGCCCAAGCCGTCACGCCATCCGACACGACGCCCGTCCTCGGTCCTGTCAAAGAAGACATTTCTGGAAGAACAAGGTACAATGAATTATGCGTCGAGAAAAAAAAAAAGAAACAGGAAACCTGGCGAGCCACAGGCAGGTTTCGCCGGACGGGGTTGATGGTCTGCTCGTGATCCGCCTTGTCTCTTCTGATCTGACTCACACGGAGCATCATCGCCGTACCATATAGCATCCCATGCTCTGGGAGGCTCGAACAGGGGGGCACGCATGTGGCAAGGTGCCCAGCCGACACCCACACAACACAAACACATATTGACGCGGGGGAAAGGCGATACGACAATGTCACCTCAAACGTTGAATGACGTAGTATGAACATCCAGGGTCTGGGTTTGTGTGCCTTGTGGGTCCAGTCCATCCACTGTCCTCTCCCCAGAGTTGTGGACTCTCTCTCTCTCTCTCTCTCTCTCTCTCTCTCGTGCCGTGCTCCGCCAGCTACATGTTTATATATATAGGGGAGGCGTGCCCCAGGTAGAGAGTGATGCACCGTTGTAGCGGTTTTTTTTTTTTTTGAACGCCGTTGATGAGGCGTCTTGAGCGGGTGCACCGCCACGCAAGCGCTTGGACCTAATGATACTTTGCAGACTGGTTGAATCGCCACTGGCTTCACAATACAGCGCCTTGAAGGTGGATTAGAATCGATCATACCTGCCAATGGCGAAAAACCTACAGTCTGGTTTTCCCTCGATTTGACTTGGATATCCACGTTCCTGTGCGCTCAGCGAAGTAGATAGAGGCGTGGTAGATTGAGAACACGGCAAGACTGCAGTCAATATGCAGTGCAGATATGCTCACATGATTCACGAGCTCAAACACGAGCTAGTGAGCAGTCCGGTTTTGGACTTGGCGAAGGGGCCCCTCAGAATCCTCACGAGCTCTCCTACTGTCGAGCCACTCTTCCAGAACCTCCAGCGTCCAACGCATGCATGAGATATCTATTGCACCTTTCTTCCATCTCTGACTTCCCTTGACTACTCCTTTGAGGCTCTCGAACCATTTCTCATGTACTCTTCGACTCATACCAAAACACTTTCCCTTGAAGTGGTTCAGTCCGACATCGCACTCCACAAAGTTGCCTCCAATTGGATCTGCTAGTGGCGAAAACTCGAGATTGTGAAGACATGAGGGCCCTTCAAGTTGTACATTTCCGCATTGACGTTGTGCTGGCTCCTGCATCACCACCTCCTGATATATCGCATGTTGAGTAACTTGCTCTGGAATCAATCTTGCCGTTGCTAGAATTACCATCTGCCTGGCCCCGACGATTTCCATCATCCATGCTGTTCGCATTCTTGTTGTTCGCATCTCGTTACTCGTCCTCACACTGTTACAATACTTTACATAAGCTCGCATAGATTAGATTTCGGCTCTTTCTCTTTCCCGGGTGTTCTATTACTCTTGTGACGACTGCCGTGTGTGCCCGCGTACTAGCTCGTACATACGCCTCACTCAATCACACGTCTCGATGGATTTCACCCTTCAGTGTCTTTTAATTAGGCATTTACTGTCAGACCCACCGGTATACACAGTGAATTCGGGGCCGTGAAACATTCACTCATCCTCCCAGGAGATTTTGCATGTCTCGAGGATGGCAGGTTCACGACGATTGCATTGGCCAGTGAATGACCCAAGCAGCTCGGGCGAGGCTCGGTCATTACGTTTACCAATGGAACACATTGTGTGTGGGAACTTGCCGTACTTTGTATACACGGCGGCCATTCCGAGTGATATATGAACGCGCCATGACAAAAGGATGACCAACGCTTTGGAGATTATCGAACATTGTACAACTTGGCCTGCAGAAACCACCCGCTCAGCTCAGACAATGACTGATCTCCCTTACAATCCTCTCTCCAAATCGTGCCGACCAGTTCGTTGCTCAGCACTGATCTCACAGGCGCATTCCATGACTATAAAATCCCCAGCATGCAGGGGAGAGGGTCCCATAGCACTATTTCACAACCCTTCTACCTACCCCAAGTTACAATACTTTCTAACCCGCGCTAGTCATGGTCTCTACACTGCAGCAGACACCCGCGCTCTTCAAGCCCATCAAGGTCGGCCGGTTAACGCTCCAGCACCGCGTCGTTCTTGCCCCTTTGACCCGTCTCCGAGCATATTCCTCCCATGTTCCGGGACCACAGCAAGCGTCATACTACTCTCAGCGCGGCTCTACCCCGGGAACCCTGCTTGTTACAGAAGCGACCTTCATCTCCCATGATGCAGGCGGTTACGCAAATGCCCCGGGCATCTACACGGACGAGCAAATCAAGGGTTGGAAAAAGGTGCGTTCACTTTTCTTCGGCTGTCATACGAATTCATCTCACGATGGTTTTTGAATCATGGTAGATTACGGATGCCGTTCATGCCAAGGGCTCACACATCTTCCTCCAACTGTGGGCACTTGGTCGTGCAGCCGAGAAAGATTTTCTTGAGAAGCAGGATCCACCTTCTGCATACGTCTCCGCCTCGTCTGTGGCGTTGACCGGACGGTCAGAGCCACCCCGTGCGCTGACTGAAGGCGAGATTCAGGATTACATCGCAGCGTTCGCAAAGGCAGCAAGCAACGCTGTCCATGGTGCTGGATTCGACGGGGTGGAGATACACAGCGCAAACGGTTACCTCCCAGATCAGTTCCTCCAAACCGTGTCCAACAAGCGTACGGATAGATGGGGCGGAGATGAAGAAGGGCGGACGAGATTCGCAAGGGAGATTACAGACGCAGTCGTGGACGCTGTTGGCGAAGATCGTGTCGGTATTCGTATCAGTCCTTGGAGCACTTTCCAAGGTAAGGTCCCCCCTCACTCTGATGTGTGCTCTATCGTGCTCACTTTTGTGCGTTTTAGACATGGGTATGCCGGATCCGCGTCCCACGTTTGCTTACTTGGTTACTGCTCTGCGCGATAAGCACCCAAAGCTGGCATACCTTCATGCAATCGAGCCTCGCGTGGGAGGGATCGCGGATGCAACTCCACAGCAAGACGCGAGCAACGAGTTTTTGAGAGAGATATGGAATGGTGGTGAAGGTGGTGAGGAGCGGGTATTCGTGTCAGCGGGCGGGCATACCCGCGAGACGGCGTTGCATACTGCGGAGAACCAGGGAGGGCTCATCGCATTCGGGCGGCTGTATATATCAAACGTGAGGTTTCATCCTTTTTGCCTTCGCGGTGCGCTGTGCTCACCCGTCGACTTGGATTTTAATATAGCCTGATCTGCCAGTGCGGTTACAGAGGAATATGCCCCTCACGCCCTCGGACCGGACAAAGTACTACCTGACAGGGAACCTGACGCCGTTCGGATACAGCGATTGGCCGTTTGCGGACGGCAAGATTCGAGATACGGAAGAACAAGTCTGAAGTGGTGTGTTTTTAGAGGAGATGATGAATAGAGTATATCGCGCACTATTTGTGACAGTAATTTCCCTCTAGATATTGTCGTTTACAGCACTCTCATATTTTAGAGCAGACCATGAATCTACATGTGGTCGATAATGCATAGCTGAGGAATATCGAGTCAAGATTTGAATCACTGAGCAAGTATGTTGAGACTACGGCTAGATCAAACAAAGCACGTGATAGCAAGCCGATCAGCCGAAAGTCTCGACTTACTCAGAAAAACAAATAGCTATGACTCGTATATAAACTAGGTAGCTGAGAATGAAATTAAGCTCCTCCTATCCTTGAATTGCCCATCTGCCTATCAGCCAGCTCAATTCTGTGCACATATTCTGATATCTCATCATATCAGATATTTCCAACTCAGTGACTTATATAAGGTTGCTTATGTAGTCTACTTCTGCTCTATATGCTTGTAGCCTACCAACAGGTTATGAGCCCCAGGCTTTGTGCTTGGAAGAAAGGCAAGCAAATACATAAATTTGTAATTTTATTATATTTTTTGTTCTATCTGTTCTTCTTCTGCCATGACTGAGCTCTTTGAGGGGATGATCTTGGATACAGCCACATCAGCTGATGACCTCATATCAGCCACCCCAGCTAATCCCATGTCAATTGATTTAGGGGCATTATCATCTTATAAAATTGATCCCCTCAGCAAAAGAAATTGAATGGCATGAAGAATTCACATGACAAATATACTAACTATACAAGATGTATATCAACATGTGACCATGCCAATTCCAAAACCTAGTGAGACTGAGGTCAATGCTATTGCCAAGTGGAAGAAATGAGATGATAAGGCAAAAATGCTCATATGTAATAGCATGGGAGATGATCAAATGATACATCTAGCTGACGCTGAGACATCAGCTGATATGTGGAAAGCACTTTGGGCTGTAAACAAGGTAAAGGGCAGGCAGACCATTATGATGCTGAAGTGCGCTATGTTCACTAAAAGAGCTAAAAATGACTCTGAGATTCTGAGTCACCTCATCAAGATGAAGCACATCCACTCTACATTACATGAAATGGGGGAATGTGTCCCAGAAACCAAATTTTAAGATGTTATTACAGCATCTTTACTGGAGTCTTGGACCAGATGGGTATCAATCTATTCTGGGACTTGGACTGGTGCTGGTATCTCAGGTGCACCCCAAATTAATTTACAAGAGCTACTTGCACTCATCAAAGATGAATATGAAAGACAAACAGGAGCAATGAGTGAGACTCAGTTACATGAAAATAATGTAACTACTAGTGAACAGGCATGCTATTCTGATAGCTACAGCAAATGATGAAGGCTGAACTCTGCCAATGTCTGCAATATATGTGACAAAAGGGAACACCTTGGGAAAGATTGCTGATGGTATGGACAGCCAAAATATGGGAATTGCCAAAGATTCAGACATATAACAAATGATTGTTTCACACCCAGCAGCCCTAAATATGATGAATGAAAGAGGCAGAGGATAGAAGAACAGAAAAAGAAAAAGAAGAAGAACAGAAGCACTAATGTATATTTTACTAATGATTCTATTATTGAAATGGCCTTTGTA
Organism: Tylopilus cervinicoccineus; assembly: GCA_038094635.1. NCBI lineage: Eukaryota > Fungi > Basidiomycota > Agaricomycetes > Boletales > Boletaceae > Tylopilus > Tylopilus cervinicoccineus. The sequence goes on from JBBPUK010000352.1 coordinate 8,109, forward strand.
GCTACTGAAGATGTATGTATGGGTGACGATAATATAAGCCATGTTCCCCTTTACACATGGATCACTGATATCAGTGCCACTGTGCATATTACAAATAACTGAGATGTGCTTACCAATTTCATAAATGTTGATAAAAAGATTATTGGAATCAGAAACTCATCTATATCTGCACAAGAAAAAGAAACAATGAGACTATGCTCTCATATTAATAATAAAAATTTGTCCATACTAATGCTACATGATGTACTATATGCTCCCTCAAATGAAAACTAATCTACTATCTATTGGAAGACTTGATGAGATAGGTGGCCACACCATCACAGATGATGGGAAAATTTGGCTACTTACCCAAGATGGAAAAGTATTAGCCGAAGGGCGAAAAGTCTGATCAATGTATCACATCAATTTAGAGGCAATCATACCTGACACATTGAATACTGCTCAGATAGTAGATAGTTGGTCTATATGGCACAAAAAATATGGCCATGTGAGTGTTAATGGTCTTAAAATTTTATTAAAGAAAAATCTTGTCGATGGATTAAATGTTGATGAACAATCATCCAAGCTTGATTGCAAGGTGTGTATACAGGCCAAACAAATACATAATCCCTTCCCAAAGGAAGTGAGTAATTGAGCCACATAATCAGGCAAACTTACACATACTAATGTATGGGGACTGACTTGCACTGAAGGAATAGGGGGAGCAAAATATTATATTACCTTCATAGATGATTACACATGACAATGTACTGTATTATTTATGAAAAGTAAAGATGAAACCACTACAAAGGTATGAAATTATCTAACACATATTGAGATGCAGTGGAAAATTAAACCCCAACATCTCTGAGCCAATAACGGCACTGAATATATCAATCAATTATTATTGACATGGTGCCATGATCATGGGATCAAGGTTGAATTAACTATACCATATTCTCCATCACAAAATGATGTTGCTGAGTGCTTTAATTGTATCTTATTAGATCTCATACATGCAATGATAACAGTGCAATCTATCCCACAATACCTATGGCCCAAGGTAGTGACACATGCAGCTTATCTGCGTAATTAATCATATACTCATGCGATTACTGATTTGACATCTAAATAATGGTGGTCAAATAATAAACCTAATATATCCCATTTACAAGAACTTGGTTGCCTGATCTGGATCTTGAATGAAGGACCTGAAAGGTCCAAACTTGATTCAAAGAGCACCAAATATATTTTTATGGGTTATCAGGATGGGCCAAAAGCTATAAAATATTATGATGCATGAGTACAACAACTAAAGGTCTCTCGTAATTATCAGTTTATTAACTGAACTGATGACATCACCACCTCAATTGCACCAGAGATGCAGCATGAGCAGAAGTTAGCAGATAGTAGTAACGTGCTACACTCAGATAAAAATAATACAAATATACAATAGTGCACTACTAATAAAGTGAGACCTAATTTGAAAAGACCTAGAAACTCTGAACCCTCTAGATGAAGCACCAGACCAAAGGTAATTCATAACTATAATAAACTAAATGACCCACTTCCCAATTGGGAAGAAGTACCTAATGATGTCAATGATGAAAATGATCATACATTATTAGCTGAGATAGTTTATACAGCATTTACTGATACTAATCTAGGAAGGGGTGATCCTAAATTGCTGAAAGAAGCAAAGGAATCACCCAAATGGTCTGAGTGAAAGAAAGCTGTTGAGGCTGAGCTAAAACAACTAAAAGACATGGGCACTTGGGAACTAGTAGATCTAACCAAAGGCCAATCACCCATTAGTAATAAATGGGTATTTGCTAAAAAGCTTGGCAAAAATGGCAAGCTACTAAAATACAAAGCAAGATTAGTAGCTAAAGGGTTCACACAGAGACCAGGCATGGATTACAATAAAACATATTCCCTAGTAGTACAACTAGAAACTATAAGAACTATACCCATCTTAGCTGTACAAAATAACTGGGAAATACAACAAATGGATGTAAAGGGAGCTTATCTTAACAGCACCCTGTTACAAGCCAAGCTGTCCTCTTTGTGCGCCCGCATTCTTTTTCTGCCTTTATCAACTATGCCTTCCATGATTCTCCGTATCTTCTATTCTCCTTACAGCACGCAATGAGGAGAACCTCCATCATTCGCTCTTATGTCGACGACTTTACCGTGTACTCTAGCGCCAGTGGCTTTCCTCTTCCAGATATATTCTCTACCCACTGGTGACGCCTTTCCCTTATCCGATGATTCCCTTTCTTGTTAGTTGGTCCGTGCTCAGCTGGTTTACCCTATAAATAGGGTCCTCGCTTGTACCAGTACTTTAGCTTGTTCTATGCAATCTACGCGCTAGGACTTCTCCTCAGAACGGCTGGACAACGGTCCATATCTCTGAGCCGCCCCTTTTCTATACCAAGACCGACACCTCTCTTTAGGAGTTCTTCCCTCTCAGACAAAGGGACTATTCTAGCGAAAGTATCTCGCCGTTGCTAACCTTCTATAGGAAGAGTTGTAGCCGTCACGAACGTTACCCAGTCGTTCTATCTAGAGGACCTAGTGTGTCCTGCATATAAGTGCCGCTCGCACCGTAACAAAAGAACAAGCTTGTCCAGTCATCCCCTGCTTTTCAGCAGAAGGGACCCAAACCGTTTTCACCCTGTCGTACCGCTCTCCACCAGACCACTCAGACTCTGACTCAGACACCCCCTCAAGACCGGTCTATCGTCCACCCTCAAGCTCTCAAACCCCGCAACACTCCAGAACCCCCATTGGACGACCTCCCTTGTCCAGAAACCCTCCAATACAAACCCCAACACCGCTCCCTGCTGGTAGCTTACTGCCAGTAGCTACACACCCGAGGATCACCCCACCACCCCGAGGCTTGACACCCCCAGGACGACCTTCCATCCTACCGCGAACACCAGACGAGACAAACATGCTGACAGAATTAAAGGGCGGGTTGCCCGACGACTTCTCAGGAGACGCAGACGATGCCAATCGATGGCTGATGGCTATAAAAGCCTATCTGGAGATCAATGCGCCGGTCTACACGACGGAGGCGGCAAAGATTATGTTGTTGCTTAATAAGATGAGCAAGGGGCGCGGAGCCCATTTTGCAGAAGCTTGGTACAGGACGATGAACGAAACCCTAACTGTCGCAAGGACATTCCAGGAAATCTCGGATGACTTCGTCAAGACATTCCTCCCCTTAGACCTGAAACAGAAAGCTCGTTATGCAGTATCTAAACTCTGGCAGAACACCCGAGACGACCAAGGTTTCTCCAAGTATATCGCAGACTTTCAGCTAGAAGCAGCCAAGACGGCTTTGGGAGATACGTCCTTGGTGCTTATCGACGAATTCGCTAGGGGATTAGATAAGGACATCACCCAGATGATACTCTCCATGGAGAAGGTACCCGATACCCTTGCAGGCTGGATTCAAACCGCCAGCAAATTTCATGCTCAGAAGGAGAGACTTCGCTCGATCCAGAATCTCTGCCGAGGAGGAAATAACGCATCATCCTTCATCCGCAAAGATCCGAATGCTATGGATATAGATGCCATGAGACTCACGCCCATACAACAGGCTGAGCACATCCGGAAGGGGCTGTGCTTCATTTGTCATAAGAAGGGCTGTTCTACGCGCAACCATCAACGCCCAGGAACTGATCGAACCTATGGGAACAAAATCAACCCTGCGCCCAGGAACCTCGGTAATGAAACACCCACAGCATCCAGAAACCCCTTCCGACCAATGATGATCAGAGCCGCAGAAACCACCCGAGAAGCCGAAGGAGACGTTCCATTCCAATCTTCTCTTACAAAGTATCTAAACTCCCTCAGCGCAAGGGCGGTCTCCCAGGAGGAAGTATTAAGGGTGCTTGAAACGGTGTTCAAAGAAGAAGAACCGTTGATCCCCGGAGAAACCGCCAAACTCAGAGCCACGGCTCTCGAGGATTTTTGAAACGGAAGGATGCGTCGATGTCTCCCCTTCCATACTATGTGAGGACTGTACTAGTAACAGATGGAAAGGCCCAATCTATGCGAATCCCCTTAACCATCCAGTCATAATCAAACATCGACACCAAAGCCCTCATAGACTGTGGAGCTACTGGGAATTTCATTCACCTACGCATGGTGATCAAACACAAGTTACCAACGAGAAGACTAAAAACAAAGATGACAGCACGAAACGTAGATGGAACTTTAAACCAAACCGGATTGGTACAGCTGGCTACCACCTTGAATATCAAAATAGGAGACTGGGAAACCGCGGAAGAGTTCCTCGTCCTAGGCTGCGGGAAAGAAGAGATGATCCTCGGACTCCCCTGGCTCAGGAAGGTAAACCCCTCCATAGACTGGAGAACAGGAACGATGAAATTCTCCCCCCAATTGACCGAAGAAGACCTGTTACCTCAAAGATATCTCCTACGATACCTAGGAATCGATCAGAGCCGATCCCTGGAGCGCAAGTACCACAAACGATACCTACCAACGGTACTGGTCAACCGAACTACGATTGCCTCTGAAATTGCCCAAGCAACACCGAAGAAACAGATAGAGCTCCCACCCGAGTTTCGGGAATTCGCCCCTGTGTTTGAGGAACTGCCAAAAGGGGAGCTCCCCCCATCACGACCTTTCAATCACGAAATCGAACTTAAGGAGGGGTTTATACCGAAAGTAGCCAAGGCCTATCCACTAAACCCAAAAGAGGTAGAGGCCTGTCGAGAATTCATAGACAAACACCTGGCATCTGGAAAAATAGTAGCATCCAAATCTCCCCAAGCCGCCCCCTTCTTCTTCATCCCAAAGAAAGATGGATCTCTACATCCTTGTCAAGACTACCGACACCTGAACGAGTTCACTATAGGAAACGCCTACCCCTTACCCCTAATATCGGACTTACTCGACCGACTGAAGGGGTCCCGGTACTTTACAAAGTTCGACGTCCGGTGGGGATACAACAACATTAGGATCAAACCCGAAGACCAATGGAAAGCGGCCTTCATCACGCCGTTTGGCCTATTCCAACCAACCGTAATGTTCTTCGGTCTCCGAAACTCCCCGGCGACATTTCAAGCATTCATGAACCACATCTTCAGGGATTACATAGTAGAAGGATGGCTCGTCATTTATATGGACGACATCCTCATTCACTCGGAAAATCTGACAACTCACCACGAACGTACCAAGCAAGTCTTAAGACGCCTGCGGAAGCACAAACTATATCTCAAGCTGGCCAAGTGCTCCTTTGACGCCCCAGAAGTAGAGTACCTCGGGATGATCGTCTCCAAGGACAAAATAACCATGGATAAGGCTAAATTGTCGGCGATAGAAAACTGGAATACCCCACAAAATGTCAAAGGAGTCCGCAGCTTCATTGGATTCTGTAACTTCTATCGCAAGTTTATCCCATCCTTCTCCGACGTAGCCCGACCCCTACTAGATCTCACCAAGAAGAACATTCTGTGGAACTGGTCCCCCGCCTGTGAGAAGGCCTTCCGACAACTGCAGAAGATTTTCACCTCATCCCCGGTCCTCCACATGCCGGACGTCTCAAAACCCTTCTTTCTCATGACGGACGCCTCTCTCGTCGCCACTGGAGCCGTGCTCCAACAGAAGGATGAAAACGGAGACCTTCACCCCTGCGCTTATCTGTCAAAATCCCTTGGAGATGCCGAATGAAACTACGACATTTATGACAGGGAATTACTGGCTGTCATCTACGCCCTAGAAGAATGGCGTCAATACTTAATGGGAACATCCCATCCAGTTACCGTAATCACCGACCACAAGAATCTCACCTACTTCAAACAACCTCGGAAGCTCTCGCGACGACATGCAAGATGGCAAGTCTTCCTGCAAGACTTCGACCTACTGTTCCTACACCAGTCCACTCCCTCCCTTGCCCCTGCGGACGCCCTCTCTCGCGCCCCCTCGGTTGATACCGACAACGATAATGTAGACCTACAGTTACTGCCTGGTGACCTATTCCTCAATGCTATCGATGTCGCCCTCTTGGAAAAGATTGCCTCTTCCTCCTCCACTGACCCCATAGTACTCTCCGCCCTCCAGAAGATGTCTAATACTTCCCTACCGGGCGACGAACCACACTTTCATCATTCAACTCCAGCGGACTGGTCCTTTTCGGACGGTCGCCTTTATTTTAAAACTCGACTATACGTCCCCCCATCTGAACGACAACAACTCGTCACCACCATTCATGAATCCTTCACGGGGGGTCACGGGGGAATCCATTGCACCCAAAACCTAGTCCAACGGGACTTCTGGTGGCCTGGACTTCTCTCCTTCATCCGCCGATTCGTCGCCGGCTGTGCAGTCTGTCAAGCGAACAAAGTAAACACTCACCCTTCCGTACCCCCCCTGCTCCCTATTCCGTCCACCTCCCTCCGACCCTTTTCCACCCTGTCGGTCGACATGATCACCGGCCTTCCCCCCACCTGAGGCTTCGATGCAGTGATGGTCATGGTCGACCATGGTCTTACAAAGGGAGTAGTATACACTCCTTGTCGCTCTGACATCTCTGCGGAAGGAGTAGCCCAACTCTTTCTCGAACACGTCTTCCCTCGCGTTGGCCTACACGACAAACTCATCTCAGACCGAGGTCCCCAGTTCACTTCCGCCTTCGCCAGAGAACTAGGAAGACTACTCCAATATGACACCGCCCTCTCCACCGCTTACCACCCACAAACGGATGGAGAAACTGAACGGGTAAATCAAGAATTAGAAACTTACCTCCAGCTGTTCTGCGAAGGAACCCCCAAAAGATGGGTAGATGTTCTCAAGATGGCAGAATTCCATCACAACTCCTCGGTCCATTCTTCCACTGGCAAGACCCCATTCTTCCTCCTCTTTGGATATGAACCGCGCACATACCCCCCCCTGGGTACCACCTTTCTACCAGCGCTACAGACTAGACTCGACAACATAGACTTTGCACGACGAGAAGCACTAGCTGCCCACGAAAAGACCCAACGACTAATGAAGGAACGAATAACCACCAGCTTTAAACCATGGAAAGTCGGGGATAAAGTATGGCTGGAAGCTAGGAATCTCCGACATCCAAACCTGCCAAGAAAACTTGCCCCGAAAAGAGAAGGCCCCTTTGAAATTATAGAAGTACTATCTACTCTCGCTTACCGACTCAAACTCCCTGCCACCTGGAAGATCCACAATGTCTTCCACGCCTCCCTCCTCACCACCTATCGAGAAACTGCCGAACATGGACCCAACTATCTCCGACCTCCCCCCGATCTGATCGATGGAGAAGAAGAATATGAAATAGACCGGATCTTGCGCCACCGAGGGCCACCATCACAAAGGCAGTATCTGGTAACCTGGAAAGGCTATCCTGAATCAGAACGTACCTGGGAACCGGAATCCAATCTAGATAACGCCTCGGAATTATTACGCACATATAAGTCCACCAATCGTCTCTAATAAACCCCATGCCCTCTGATCCAGACAACCACACCCTTGCAGACCTCATTCCCCCTTGAATAGTATTCCTCCTTCTCATCCATCTTCTCCATTTCATTCTGTTAGTAACCGTTGTCCCCCTACTCTCCCACTATTTCCGGCATTCCACCCTCCGCCACGTCTAAAGCATGACACGATCCAGAACCTCTCGAATCACCACAGGTCGTCATCCTCCCCGAGTCCACTTAAGTCAACTCTCTTCCTCATCCGCCAATCTTCACCAGTTAACCGACGCAGACATGAATCACCCCTTCTTTGCCTCACGACAACACACCCCCTCCTCCTCCGAAGACCTATGACGAATGGAGCGTGCTCTCCAGGATTCTAGATTAGCCCTGTCCTTTGAAGCGTTGATTGATGAAGAGTTGCCCCTCGCCCTCCTACGCTCTGCCTTCCTCCAAACCTCCAGACTCGCCCTCATTGCTGCTAGACCAACCATGGAGACCACCGAGGGAACCCGTCTCCTCACCAAGATGGTACGCGATATAGAACGACGAGCTCATACCCCCCTTCTCCTTGCAATGGACCAGTTGGGGTTAGCGGTATTAGTAGCTTTAGTGGAAGAAGATGCCCGTTACCAGGCCCAACCGTCTCCACCTTCCTCCCCGTCTGCATCGTCTTCCCCCCTCCTTGACGGTGAGATCGCTCTGTTGGAACTATGGGATCAGATATCTCTGCGAAGGAATGAAGGGGTATACCCCCTCGCTACGGCCAACCAAAGATTCGCCTCGGCCTGCCAACAGTGCCACTGTCTCGGACACTCTATCCTAGACTGCACTTTCTACTTCTGTCCGAGATGTGTCCTCCCTCGCCCTGGACATGTGGCATCAGTCTGTCCACATCCTGAGCGGCTACGTTCTTCTCTCCCATTCCCATCGTCACCCCGACCCATACCCGTACCTGAGCCATGTCTACTAGCCACTCGAATCTCAGATCACCCCTTTCGTCACAATGCCCAGGAGACCGCTGCCTTTGAGAAGAGCGTCCAGGGTTCCCCCACTACGACAGCAAGGGAGATTTTTACAGATGATTACGATGATCCAACGGACGAGGTTGGGATTGCAAATATTATGGGATCCCCTACCCCAGAGACTAGAGGTTATTGAGATCGAAGCTGGGGAGCTTCGCCCTCACAACGGGGGTAATGTTACGAGCCAAGCTGTCCTCTTTGTGCGCCCACATTCTTTTTCTGCCTTTATCAACTATGCCTTCCATGATTCTCCGTATCTTCTATTCTCCTTACAGCACGCAATGAGGAGAACCTCCATCATTCACTCTTATGTTGACGACTTTACCGTGTACTCTAGCGCCAGTGGCTTTCCTCTTCCAGATATATTCTCTACCCACTGGTGACGCCTTTCCCTTATCCGATGATTCCCTTTCTTGTTAGTTGGTCCGTGCTCAGCTGGTTTACCCTATAAATAGGGTCCTCGCTTGTACCAGTACTTTAGCTTGTTCTATGCAATCTACGCGCTAGGACTTCTCCTCAGAACGGCTGGACAACGGTCCATATCTCTGAGCCGCCCCTTTTCTATACCAAGACCGACACCTCTCTTTAGGAGTTCTTCCCTCTCAGACAAAGGGACTATTCTAGCGAAAGTATCTCGCCGTTGCTAACCTTCTATAGGAAGAGTTGTAGCCGTCACGAACGTTACCCAGTCGTTCTATCTAGAGGACCTAGTGTGTCCTGCGTATAAGTGCCGCTTGCACCGTAACACACCCTAAAAGAGGAAATATATATGAGACAACCTGAAGGGTATGATAATGATACCTAATGGTTATGTCATTTAATAAAAACATTATATAGACTTAAACAATCCGGACAAGAATGGAATGAAGAGCTAGATAAACAGCTTGAAAAACAAGGATTTACACAACTATTATCAGATTCTTGTGTCTACATCAGATGGCAGAATGGTAACATAGAAATCATCACTGTATAGGTTGATGATCTGTTACTATTTACTAATATAGCTAATGTAATGATTTGGCTAAAAATGGAGTTACAAACTCTATTTGAAGTAACCAATATGGGTGAGCCATCTAAGATAGTAGGCATAGAAATAGAACACAATCGAGTCAAAAGAACTCTGAAGATCACACAAAAACAATATATTAATTCTATTCTACAAAAATATGGGATAGATCAAGCAAATAGTGTTGGGATGCCTATAGATCCCCATACAAAACTTGAACCCAAAATAGAGTCAAGCTCCAGGGAGAGTAATGCTTATGCATCGCTTATTGGGTCACTAATGTATGTGGCTGTAGCCACATGACCTGATATAGCATATACAGTAAATCAGCTGGCTTTATTCACTGCAAACCTAGATTTAAATCATTGGGCTGCAGTAAAAAGGGTACTACAATATCTTGCTGGCACACAAGATTTAGCAATAAAATACTCAGCCAGTATGGAATCTGATAGACTGACACAAAATTTTTATTGTTACTCAAACACTGATTATGCTAATAATCTAGATTGAGTATCGATAAGTGGTTATGTATTCCTGTTAGCTAATGGAGCCATAACATGGAACTCCAAAAAACAGAACACAGTCACACTGTTGACTACCAAGGCTGAATATATCACAATGGCAAATGTCACCAAGGAAGCTATCTGGCTCAAAAATTTATTCTATGAGTTAGGCTTCCCACAATGTGATCCTACTATCATCCTTGGCAATAATATGTCAGCAATTGCAATCGCTAAAAATAACCAGTATCATGCTCGATCTAAATATTTTGAAGTTCAAGATAAATTTATACATCAAAAAATAAAAACTTGGTCTATTGAAGTACAATATTGTCCGACTGCACAAATGACAGCAGACATACTTACTAAAGCCCTAGCCAAGCCAAAACATACTTAGCATGTTGCCAAACTCAGTCTATGCTCAGCTTGAGGGAGAGTATTGAGACTATGACTAGATAAAACAAAGCACGTGATAGCAAGCCAATCAGCCAAAAGTCTCAACTTACTCAGAAAAACAAATAGCTATGACTTATATATAAACTAGATAGCTGAGAATGAAATTAAGCTCCTCCTATCCTCAAATCGCCCATCTGCCTATCAGCCAGCTCAATTCTGTGCACATATTCTGATATCTCATCATATCAGATATTTTCAACTCAGCAACTTATATAAGGTTGCTTACATAGTCTACTTCCACTCTATATGCTTATAGCCTACCAACAAAGTAGAGTAATGATAATCCATATAGCCAGAGTGCACATGTAGGCATGTGTGACTGGGGGAAAAAAAGTGATATAAACTCTAAGGTGGTTCAAGAATGCCAAATGGCAGCCTCAAATATCATGCCAACTATCATAATATATCTCCAGCCAGAAAGAGATGGCTGGCATAGACTCTTCTTCAATAACTGAGTCAAAGGGGAAAGTTACACGGCAACACTCAATCAAATTCATCCATCTAGTGTTAGCTCAATGTTGAACCTCAAGTATCACAGGTGATGTGACTGAAGGGACCAACAAATTTCTGCAGAAGCTGCCACTCGAGTAGTCCCCATTTGGCATGATCTCATCCCTGTATGTTCCAGCCCCCGGCAGACAAAGTGAATGTATTCCAAATGCTGCAGCCATTTCATTTCATTGACATACAGTACTGTCTAGATCTATTAAGCCCACGCCCCACTTGACATCGAGGTTGATGCAACAGAGATGGCACATGCCATAGTACAGTATAGTATACCATATATATATGACTGCAAGTCCAATTTCCAGGCCCACTGGTAGGAGTACTACAAAGAAAAGAAAAAAATGACTTGAAGCATGTATGGACGTATATACATGCTCCTGCTGGCTGCTGCTTTGACCCATTATCTCACTGCCATGATAATTACCATACTGTGTAACCCATCACACAGCAATACTTTTTTTTTTTTTTTGGTCATGGGCACTGGACACTCGACTGATGTTGTCCAACATGATCTGTTTTGGAGACCACCCCCATTCACAAGCAGCCCAAGTGTCAATCATGCAGGTCATCAGAATTCTTTATATCAAACCCCAGCTTGGTGCTAAATGATGTAGATATATTAAATACCCAGGGGTGTGGACGATGCAAACACAGATTCAGATACAGTATACTGGTGTTATGAGTCAAGGAGTTCTCTTCATGTGCCCTCATTTTCTTCTCTTCACTTGCTATCTATGCCTTCCATGATTCTCCTTATGTCTTATATTCACTGCAACATGTGATGAGAAGAACCTCTATGGTTCGATCATATGCTGATGACTTTATTCTGTATACTAACACCAGTAACTTCCCTCTTCCAGATATATTTTCAGACCACTAGTGACACTTTTCCTCTATCAGTAATTATCTTTCTTGATGACCTGGTCTATGCTCTGCCAATATACCCTATAAATAGGGTCCTCACATGTACTAGTACTATAGCTTGTTCTATGCAATCTATGTGCTAGAACTCCTCCTCAGAATGGCCGATCGCCTTATCTGCTGTCTGAGTAACCTCTATCTTTGATACCTCAACATTCTCTTTAGGAGTTCTTCCCTCTTAGTAAAAGGGACTATTCTTGTGATCATACTTTGCCATTGCTGAAAGCCTTACAGAAAGGACTGCATGTTGTATATGCTGCCACTAGGTCATCCACACATGGAAGTGCTGAGGCTAGCATCTATGAGACTAGTAAGAGTCTCCATCTAGAAGCTGCACTGACTACATCACTATCCATGGGTCCAGATCTGCTCAGAGGAGCCATCTATCGTCAGAGACAGCTGTCATTCTGTCTAGTTGTTTTAGTGCATTTGTGTTAGATGCCATAGCACCATAACAACTGGCTGCTTAGTTCATGTACCTGCACCTGCACCTGCACTCTGGGACATGCAGATGGAGATTGCAATGGCTAGCATACAAGATGCCTTTCCAGAGAACTCGATTGCAAACCCACCCCTGAGTGATGCTCTCTCTCCGAGTCTCAGGTTCCCCTCATCTGGGAGCAATGGTGCTGATCACTGGTGTGTATTGCATGCATTCAAGTCAAACCCTACTAGCCGACCTTGAAGAGACACTCACCCTGGCATGGGCAAGACTTGGAATGCTTTAGGTCTTGGTTGAGGGGTGTGTGTGTGTGTGTGTGTGTGATAGATATATAGCAACACACACACTGGAAAGCCAGTGTGTTGATAGGCTACAAGTGTATAGAGCAGAAGTAGACTATGTAAGCAACCTTAAAGTTGCTGACTTGAAAATATTCAATGCAATGAGATATGAGAATAAGTGTGCAGAATTGAGCTGGCTAATAGACAGATGGGCAATCTGAGAATAGAAGGAGCTTAGTTTTATTCTCAGCTACCTAGTTTATATACAGTATGAGTAGTAGCTATTTGTTTTTCTGAGTAAGTTGAGACTTTCAGCTGATCAGCTTGCTATCATGTGCTTTGTCTTATCTAGCTGTAGTCTCAACACTCCCCCTCAAGCTAAGCATAGATTGAGTTTAGCAACATGCTAAGTATGTTTCAGCTTGGCTAGGGCTTTAGTAAGTATGTCTGCTGTTATTTGTGCAGTCGAACAATATTGTACTTCAATAGACTGAGTTTTTATTTTTTGATGTATAAATTTATCTCAAACTTCAAAATATTTAGATTGGGTGTGATATTGGTTATTTTTAGCAATCACAATTGCTGACATGTTATTGCTGAGGATGATAGTAGGATTGCATTGTGGGAAGCCTAACTCATAGAATAAATTTTTAAGTCAGATAGCTTTCTTGGTGGTGTTTGCCATCATGATATATTCAGCCTCAGTAGTTGACAGTGCAACTGTGTTCTGTTTTTTGGAGTTCCATGTTATGGCTCCATTAGCTAATAGAAACACATAACCACTTATTGATACCCAATCTAGATTATTAGCATAATCAGCATCTGAGTAACAATAAAAATTTTGTGTCAGTCTATCAGATTCCACACTGGCTGAGTATTTTATTGCTAAATCTTGTGTGCCAGCAAGATATCATAGTACTCTTTTCACTGCAGCCCAATGATTTAAATCTGGGTTTGCAGTGAATGAGGCCAGCTGATTTACTGTATATGCTATATCCCCCCCAGGTATTCAATATATCTACATCATTTAGCACTGAGCTGGCCTGGGGTTTGATCAGGTGTGACAGCCTCTGGGGTTTCAACAGGCATCATCTGGGAACCAAAAAAAAAAGAAGAATACTGACAACCTGTATGATCAACACTCAGGCTGCTTGTGATGAGGGCATCTCCAAAACAGACCATGTTGGACAACACTGGTCGAGTGTCCAGTGCCCATGACCAAAAAAAAAAAAAAAAAAGTATTGCTGCGCAATGGGTTACACAGTATGGTAATTACCATGGCAGTGAGATG